>OX457041.1:24318026-24354480 GCA_949752735.1 Lumbricus terrestris | reverse complement strand
TTAGCCTTAACGCGGTGGAAAATTGACACTAATCCACAAACCTTGAAAATTTATGTAATCGTACACATCGTTTGATTTCCTTGACATTTTCACCGTGTTAGTATTTACTAGTTTAGCTCTTAAGGTAATGGTTTGGTTCCCGACACGGAACTTTAATCGAATAAATTTTGGACCACCCTATACTGCATTGGGCATCGTATACGACAATCTATGCATGGATTCGTCCTTGTTTTTAGACTGGAGTCCCGCCTTGAAACCACTTATGCAAGTGTTGAGTCAGAGCTGGGTCTAGAACTATACGTATAGGAGGTCGCGAATGTAAATTTATTTACCGCTAAAGTGCATGCTTAATTATGTTATTTTCCGCAGCAAGCAGGTCAATAAGTCAGAAGCCCGTTCAGACTGCAGTTGATGTGAACATTAGCTTCCATTACAGGAGTATTGAGATTTAGAAGCAAAAAGAAATAAAAATAAACTCTGAAAATGGCACAGCTCAGCGAGCATTAGGACACGAAGAAGAACAAGAGAGAAGGCAATGACGATAATGTAGGCGAAGAAACGGAGAGAAGAATTAACGTGAAGATATACGGCGGAAGAAGATAAAGAATAGATAAGCAGGGCTTTAGGCCAAACCGGATTAAAGACGGTTTCCACGACATCGAATAGGATAGGAAGATGAAAAAATTTAATCAAAACAATATATGACTCATGGCATGGGTCAGACCAAATTTCTTAGACAAAAGCATTTATGGATTATTGCCTACTGGTGTAGTAAGCGCATTTAGTGTAAAATATACATTAGGTCCCTGCACGTGTATACATGTATAATTCAGCAGTGAAGTCTATGATGGAGAGAGCATATATAGTCTGGTATTAAGATGCTGGGAAGATAAAATGCTGCAGGGTTTAATTAATTTACATTGATAGTGCAGATTACATCATACACATATATAATTGGTGTCACTTGAACCTCCAATCCAATATTAAACACAACTATATTTAAAGACAATTTTCTTAAATTAAGGCGCCTTGGGTTTGGATGTCGTCTTACCGGTATATAATCCGTGGAAAAGTCAACTGATCTTGCTAGCTCTCATTTATACCGTCAGTATATTTTCTCCAGTTCTGCGCGATACCCAGGTGTGAAGAGAGAAATTCCATTCAGATAGGCTATCTATAGGCATAACAGTCACTGGCCCTAAGTTATCTTAAGCCTTAATACGAAACACATTTTTCAAAACCAAACTGAAGCGATAAAAGTGCATGTATACGACATATATAAATTATATATACATACAAATTTGTATTAACATAGTATATATATATATAATATATATATATATATATATATATATAGAGAGAGAGAGAGAGAGAGAGAGAGAGAAAGCGAGAGAGAGAGAGAGAGAGAGAGAGAGAGAGAGAGAGAGAGAGAGAGAGAGAGAGAGAGAGAGAGAGAGAGAGAGAGAGAGAGAGAGAGAGAGAGAGAGAGAGAGTATGACTATATTCAGTGTTGCTATATAGCTTGAAGGTCAAACTGATTGCAGATAATTTTCTCTGCAAGGTTATAATATATATATATATTTAAAAAGGCATAATTACATCACAAACATTTTATATATATGACTAGATTAACTATGCTTACCTATAGCCCGCGAATCCAGAAAAGTCGCAGGGCCCTGCAGGCATTTGTCCCTGTTCCTCCCTCTCTGCGACCCTGGCGAGGCCTATAGTCTTGACACTGGACCTGAAACAGACCTTCTTCGAGTAGGTGAAAACCGAATGCGAAACGAACTATTATCATCGATCCAAACCATATCAAAGTTTACGCCACGCATAATACTAGGGTGACCATACGTCCCGGTTTTCCGGGACATGTCCCGGTTTTTTGTGGTGTGTCCCGGTGTCCCGACGACTTAATCAAAAGGGCAAAATTGTCCCGGTTTCTGACAAGAAGGTAAGAAATTTTCAACTTGGATCCTAGAAACGTCCTTTCATTGCAGTGCCACAAAAAGTATTGTCTGTAACCTAAAAAAATTGTGATGAGAGTCAAGTTGTCAATTTAGGCTTATATAAAATGTTAAAGGTTGTAGGCCTGTTGTGTAGATACTGTAGGCCTACATATTATCAATATGCTACTGATGCGTCTGCATGATGCGGTCCACTGATTCAATTATAAAATATTGCTCCGGCCTGACGATGCTAACTCAAGCGTTCTAATCTAGGTAGGGCCTATAGCTTACTTTAGTAATCGAATATAGCCTAGTCTACAATTTACAGACTGTCTAAATAAGACAAGTCCAGAAAATGGGGAAATAATCCTGACCCCTAGGCTAATTTTCCAATTCTATTGCAATAAATATTATGTGTCGCTTGCGATCGACACATTAAACCACACTGCAGCACAAAGCTTGCTCTTGTTCTCGTCGGCTACTTGAGCCAATAAGACGAAAGTATAGAAGAATTCTGTCCTATTTTTCCGCCTTAAGCTTATTGAAAAGCTATAGCTACGCCGCTGGATCGACACATTATACCACACCAGCACAAAGCTTGCACTTGTTCTTGTGGGATACTTGAGCCAATAGGTAGCCATTAAAACGAAAGGATAGTAGAATTCTCTTCTACTGTGCCTTATTGAACAATCGCTTTATTCATTTTCGCCATCTTGATTGCGTCATTTAGATTTCGCCCTTCTGATTTTCACCACTTTATAGCATATAATGCCTAAACCTGATTGGACTCAGTCCTCGTGGACCTAGTCCTGAAGTTTCTTTCTTGCCTCCCCTCCCCCCGGTCAGGCATGTGCTGACGATGATGCCTTTACAAGACGTCTATAAATCGTTCAGTTCCTGGTTTTATCCACGGCATCAATCATATCCAGGGCCGTCTTATCCAGTAGGCACAGTAGGCACTGTGCCTAGGGCCTACGAACTTACCAGGGGCCTACGAAATCCTGAAAAATATATTAAAAAATAAATGCAGTGATTGGTCAATGACCGGAAAAAACAAACAGAAAACGAAAACTTGCAAATTTAATATTAACGAGCTAACTTTTTAAAGGCTAGAGTTATATATATATAGCTAATGAAAGAGTAACATTGGCTAAGCTATATTAGGCCTATACTTTGCGGCTCTTTGCATTCGCGAAATCGCTTATACTATAGCGTCTTCAAAATAATGTCATTTCTCGCATTAAGTCGTTTTCAATTGAAAGCTATGCAAGGGAGGATAATCGTGCCTGTCCCATCGTTGACCGAAGGTAGGCCTACGGTAATTTTTGATAATTTTCAGTTTCTAAAAAGAACGTTCACCTTCACAACTTGTTCCCAAAATAGACAGATAAATTCGAAAAGCAATATTGACATTTGGAAAACTGGAGACCAGCTTGTCAGTTATACCGAAAGTCGAAAATCGGAATCCGGAAATATTACATCTGGCGGATATCGAAGATAAATATTACAAAAATTAGATTGAGATTTAAAATCAAAACTGAATGCGTTCAAAAACATGGTTCAGCATAATTTTAAGAAATAATGTAAATGTGCTGCAATTTGAATTAATGCAGAGTTGAGTTGGATATATGCCCTATTATAGGGGCCTACGAATTGATTAATATGCAAAAGTATCTAGGGCCTACAATGACCATAAAACGGGCCTGATCATATCATATCCGGATTGTGCTTTGTCTTTAGATCTTCCATCCAAAGTTCATCATCCAAGTCTTTGCCTGTCTTCCTCTGCTTCTTGTTCCCGCTACTTGGCCATTATAGATAATTGCCCGCAGTTAAGGAATTACAATATCAGCCTATATCGTTCATTTTTCCAAAAATGTCCCGCTTTTTGATGGCAAGAAAATGGTCACCCTACTATATACTGTCTGTCAAAGTACAGTTTCTACTCTGATCCATGCTCTCATGAACATTCACCATTCACTAACGTGAATCTTATCGACGCCGATAATAAAATTATTCTCTTTCTCTCGTATTCATCAACCATAATAATTATAATAGGCTGATTATATGGTAATGCTATTCTTCGTGCGGACATCTTCTGATTCCTATATCCATACGATCTCATTCCAATCAACTTCACTCCATTTAAAACGCCGCAAGTCGAGTAATTGACACGATTCCCAAGTTAATGCATTTATCCAATAATTGCATTAGGGACAAGGTTGTCCCGCGACAACGTATTAAGTTCGAGATCTTTACGCTGATGCGCTATTCTCTGAACGGTATATAATTATATGCCTATACGTCTTCATCGTATACCTCAGTCAGTTCAAGTTCAAGTTCAAGTTTATTGATCCCATCATCAACTTAAAACGTACAAGAAATTATGATCACATACTGACACATAGTAAGTAAAATAACATACATGGCTTACACAGTGGTGCAGTGAGAAAATTAGCTAGGAAATTAAATTCCCTGGCAGCGGAGCATTGTTGCTCCTTTAGGGATGACCCTTTGACACTGAGAAGAAAGCTTGCGGGTAGACACTGTGTTTGTTTGTTTGTTTGTGTTTAAAAAAAAATTATTTCTATAAAACTGCTTTAATCTATTGATACTGTGATGCTCTGTTGATGTTGGTGTCAATAAAAAGTCTTGAGTCTTGAGTTGAAATTAAGTGAGTGAGCAGATTAATCAAACAAATAGCAATCATAGCAAAGGATTGGGGAACAACAAGCCCACCAAAGGGACAAAATCCCGCTAAGAGGGAGGGGGCTATTTAGCTAGGTAGCATTAAAAAGTTAAAGATGACATAGGCTTACAGAAGGAAAAGACCTGGGGATCACAAACTTTAGTGACAACAATGACTGTTATAGAAAGCACATAAGTAAAATTTATAACAAACCTAACTAACTTAACTAACAACTATGATACATGCTCAAGTGTGCGTGCTCTTAAAGTACGCTTAAAGCAAGAGATATTATTAGAGGTACGGATGTTGAGAGGTAGGTTGTTCCATAGCAGTGGGCCCTGAAATTTAATAGATAGTATACGGATATTAGTTCTGTATTTCAATAGGCATCTTTGTCTGGTTTTGGTTTTGCATACAACATGAACAATCTGTTGTTGCAATGCAACATGAAACCACGCTTTGTGGCACAGCGTTCCATACAACCTGCGACACGAATTTCTATTGTGTAGGCCTATATAATTATATGTGTGACTGTGGTCTTATGTATAGTCAGATCAGTAGCACTTCTTCCGGTAAACTGTCTTGAAAAGGCCACGTAGGCTAATAGATATGCACATGTATATATTATCATAATTTATTCTTCATTAGCATGCCAGGCCTTTTTTAACGTGCAGCTGTACACAAATTGTGCAGTTCTAAATTGAATTTGTGCAGTTGTAGAAACACTTCTGTGCAGTAACATTATAAAAAAGGTCATTGCCCTCCGATTGGAAGTAGTTTACCATGGAGGATGGGAGGTGAAAGAAGGAGTTGTGCAGTTCCAGAAAATCCTTAAAAAAAACCTGTAGCATGCTCACTAACTGACTTTTTAAGGCTGCAGTCTTCCTCGTTCATGCGTTTGTGCAGAGTTGTAGCTTGCCGAAGCAGTTTAATCATCATTGGGTTTTTGCACTGGCTGGCAGCCAAGATAGAATTTAGTGTGAGCCCACCCCACAAAGAAGCGTGCCTTCTCCGAGGAAAGGTCGGTGTCACGAAATAGAGTATCCTCCGTATTAATCGTATCCCTCCAAATGAAGAGAAACTGAAAAAGGCACTTCCGCGTGTATTTATTTTTGCAAATGAATTTCCATCTGCTTTCTTTTGAATGAGGACACTGACTGGTATGTTTATTTCTACTAGATTTTTTGCTTTGGTTTTAGAGCACTTAGAACATTTAAAACACTTAAGAACACTCAGAGTCACTAAATAAATTCGAGTTGCCTTTCTCTGAGCATTGCTTAGGACACTTAAAACAATTAGAGTCACTTTAAATTTTGATTACATTTTTTTTATTATGCGCATTTTTAAAAAAAGGGGATAGAATGGTTTATTCCCCCGGATAGTATAGACCGGTTAATTCCATCAGAGGGGATAGATTAATTCATCCCCCGGATAGCTTTCAGGGGGATAGAATATCACGTGACACCGGCAGCGGCTGCCTGGCCGAGCTGAACCGGGCGTAAATTCTCTGACTTTTTAAAGCTGCAATCTCCCTCGTTCATGCGTTTGTGCTTAGTCAAGGACCATCAGAGTTGTGGCTTGCCGAAGCAGTTTAATCATCATTGGGTTTATGCACTGGCTGGCAGCCAGGATTGAATTTAGTGGGAGCCCACCCATGCATGCGCAAAGAAGCATGCCTTCCGCGAGGTCTTGCACTGGCTTTCTCTCCCCTCAGCGCATCTCATTCAGAATAGCATCTTTGGTGTGGCGATGCATATTAGGGTGGGCGTGCACCCTCTTCTCTGCGTGAGCGTTGTCTCCCCTTTCCACTCGTATAGGCCGCCGCGCACTGCGCTCTGCTGTCCATGGTGACCTAATGGTTCCCTCTGCGAGTGAAGGGAACTGCGACAATGCCGAGCCTTTCCTTCTCTGTGGTTGGTCCAACAATCTAGAATGGGTTCCATTGACGATGCAGCACCTCTCAAACTGTTTTAAATGTCACAAACTGTTGAAGACGGTTTTTTCTTGATCTCGGCCGGGAGCGCCTCTGAGTTGGTATCTTAAAGGGGCGCTATAAAAATTCTGATTGAGCGATTGACTATATATTACACTTTCATAAGACAGCAAAACGTGTAATGCAATTTATATGTTAAAAATAGCTCTGAAAAATTTCTGGAGAATGGGAATCTCGCTCCTTGAATCCAAGGGCAACTTCCACCAAGAGATGCCTAGATTAAACATCGCTCTTTAAGTGACGCTGTAGAAACACATAAGTGCAACTTGAGAGCATGCAGTTGCGACTCTGAGTACAGGAAGAGGCGCTTTATAGGCTATTATAGTCTAAGGCCACATGAGGTGGATTCGTCCCTACAACCCTTCGGCTGTAAGGCGTCTAACATACCCACTACACCACCGCGCCCCACAAGTTGCTTGTAGGCCTATATCATGCTATATGCTATATAATTATACTTCTTCAGATTAGCCTATTTATTCAGCATGAAGGCTATAGCCGCTATATGGCTCAAGTAAGATATAGGACACTCCGACATCGTCATTTAGATAACCATATGCACTTGTGCAACACTTTTAAAAGTATGAAAGGCGCTATATCGTTTCATTGACTTACCCGTGTATACACATTAAAGAATTTTTATTACGTTTATTTCCCCTTTGTCAGACAATTCTGTGTATGAGGCATCTTCAAAAGTCACTTGCATGCCTGTGAAACAATGAATTTCAATTCCTTGATATATATGCCCTCACATGGCAGCATGCACGCGTATGACTATAGGCTATACACTCATGCATGTTCCCAATTGAGACTCTTGCATATAGTCCACATGGATCTCATGCCATGTTTATGCCAGGTTGATAAAGTGACTTGACACTGGTATAGAGTGGTCCACAAACCATAGCCAAAAAATTAAGTTTTTATAATTGCTTCTCCACAAGGCTTATTTTTGTACCCTTGGGGTAGATAGTCTCCCTGTAAAATTTCAACCTGATTGTGCAACATTTTAGAGGTAAACCCATTCTGAACATTTTACTTGAGTGCCAATAATGCATTTACGTCATTTTTGCCGTCGTTATATAGTAGACTACCATGGTTTCGTTAAATTTGAGATCCTACCCAGAGCACTGGCTAATGGGAAACTAGTCTCTCGGTTATCTGGGCCTATTGCAAGATTACCACACAGCCTGGATGCACAGCAACTGCTTCAGTTTCATCATGTCACTAAAGGGATTCCTCTTCCGGAAAGTTAAAAATTGGCATGTGATGCAGTTGTTTGTATTTGGGTGCTTGCCAGAATGCCAATACAGCTGGTGTGTAAGGAAACTGCCAAAGCTTTATCAGAACTACCTACCTCTGAAGATTCACGGACCACTATAAAGAGAAAGTGACAGGATGAAGACGACATGTTCAAGAGTGATCTTCAAAAATTATTCGATATTGCCTCAAAGGATGTGATGACAGAAATCCAGCAAGACTAAGATCGGGAGATACTTCGAATAGGTCCTACAAAGAGCAGACATATTTTCCAGCAGCATGAGTGGAGTACACTTAAAGACAGCAGCAAAGAAAGCAGAAAGAGGCAACCGCAGGAAAAAGAGAATGGTGAAAATTAAAATGAAAAACGCAAGACAAAAGGCAGTTATGAAGCAGCAGGTGAACTTTCTGCGTTTGCATCTATAGAAGTATTTGATTACATTGATGAGTATCAGACAACTTAGTCCTAGTAGGCCTACGTATGCAATACATCTACACTTTACAATGGCTGCATAAACATGCAGCTGCTACTAACTGGCTCTTTATTTTAAAAAATCCAAGAACGTCATCCAGTCCTCTTTAGTGTAGTTGTTGGTGCTTTATATCATGTTGTCCTTCCAGACCGTGATCCTTGGTCTGTAGATGGAGGTGTCACACTGGCGATTGGTTGTGACATTATTTTCAGAAATCATATTTTCTAGAAGTTCGGAATAAAAGAAGGACAAGAAGCAGCTAGGTCCAATGGAAGAACAAGAGTGCACACTGGCAGGTCTGCTATTACCTCACTGAGAAGGCAAAATGTTGCCCAGCATCGACGGATCAAAGGAAAATATGGACCGCAAAGCTACTATTGTCACAGGAAATTGTCAGGATAAACTCTTGGCAATCCCAAAAATGGTGAACGGTATTCAAGAAGGTGACTCTCAGGTCAATCAATACCAGTGTTGAAGTACGGTAATTGAGAAATGGAATCTCCCCAGACATCGCTCAATGTCGCTCAGGTCGTACATTAACCATTGCGCAACAATTTATCTACATCTGTCAAAATAGCATAAAAAGTGTCAAATGGGTTGACCTCTAAATTTCATATGTTTTCATTAAATTTTTTGTGATTATTATAATCCTAAGAAGGAACAAAACAAGCCTTGTGGAGAACTGAAATCTGTTAGATTAATTTTGTGGACCACTCTAAGAGTTGACAGTCTGTTTCCAGATTATATATATTTTCAAACTTGCGGCAAATAAT
Organism: Lumbricus terrestris; assembly: GCA_949752735.1. NCBI lineage: Eukaryota > Metazoa > Annelida > Clitellata > Crassiclitellata > Lumbricidae > Lumbricus > Lumbricus terrestris. The sequence goes on along the minus strand of OX457041.1, from coordinate 24,345,349 downwards.
ATAAATACATTGACTATGTCATCGTCTGAGAATTTCATCGTGGAGAAATAAATGTTAAGTACAACTTCTCGCACGCACAACGAGATCAGTCATAATGACCTCATCATATTTCTCTGTTAGGCAAACGTCAATTTCTCGACACGAACGAAGAGAACAATTTCGTGACCCAATTCTCCAACGCCAGAGTACCCGTACGTAATGCGTTAATCCGGCGCCACCTCTTGAACCACGGAGTATATATGTATATATTTATTATGGCCGACGTTTCCGCTTCTATACACTTCGAACTAGCTCAAACTATTACCGTATGTCGACCCATAAATGGTTCAAAGATATAAAAGTATTATTAAATATAAATAGTGAATACATATTATATGCCGTGTGTATGAAACTATATATATATATATACATGATGTGTGAACAGTCGATGTACACAGATACATGTAGCAACGTAGAATTATTGTATTACGTGGAAAGCCGTCTGCCGTCTGCTGCCACATGAAGGACCCGTCAGTTTCGCAGTGCGCCATATGCGGCGCGAATTGCGCAAAGTAAAGTATCCCCTTAAGTGTCACGTCACGTCATGTCTCATGCATCACAGGTAAATTGAAAAAACCATATCTAGAAACGTTGATATATCTACAGCCCGTGCATATACACATGCGCATAGGGTCTATGTATGTATATATATATATATATATATATATATATATATATATATATATATATATATATATATATATATATATGCATACGGTAGCCTGTATAGCATACAGCACTATAGCAATATAATTATGTATATTTATGTCACAGTGCATCAGTTCATTTTTATGAAGAGACCTTTACAGGGCTTTTTTTAACGTGCAGTTCTACACAAAATGTGCAGTTCTAAATGGATTCGTGCAGTTGTAGAAGCACTTCCTTCACGTTCCGTGCAGTTACAACTAGTAAAAAATAGGCCATTTCCCTCAGATTGAAAGTAATTTACCATGGAGGACGAGAAATGAGAGAAGAAGATGTGCAGTTCTAAATATTCCTTAAAAACAGCCCTGGACCTTTATATATATATATTATATATATATAATATATATATATATATATAGACCCTACGTAGACTATGTCATAAAATCAGTGACTAGCTATGTGTAAGACTATGTATACGTATTATTGCATATTCGCGTAGGGCCTATAGATGCATATTGTACATGTATATTAATGTAGGCTATATGTTGGTAAGCCATATGCAGGTCTATCGTGTGCACCATACAGAAAATTATGTTTAGGCCCTACTATCCTAATAGGCCTATACAATAACCATGTGGATCTACACACACACACGCGCACGCGCGCGCGCGCGCGCACGCACACACACACACACACACACACACAACAAGACACACATTTGTGTGCATGTGAACCAACAACAAAACACACATTTGTGTGCATGTGAATCACTGAAATATCAATTTCACTTGAGATATCAATATCAATTTCACTTGAGGTATCAATATCAATTTCACTTGAGGTATCAATATCAATTTCACTTGAGATATCAATATCAATTTCACTTCTGAGTATATCTATATACTCTTGAATAGACGCTATACAAGTCTCTGAAATGAATCAATGAAACTACCAGCATGCAATGTAAATGAAAATATAAACTCTTAATTCTTTTTGTCAGCTCCGCACAAAGGCTGCTTCAGCCAGGGGGACCAGCTTAAACGCTGGAATTATATAAAGCGAAGTTTGCAATAGACAGCCAGCTGCTTTGTCCATTCCGGGGCCAGGCAGAACCAGGGAGGTCACACCGATGAGATAATGATTGCAGCCTATGCATGTTGCAAGTGGTCAGGCAAGGTGCACAAGAGATGAGTCTGCAACCAAAAGCTAAACGACATAAACGAACTGACAGAGCGAACTGAATGGGCAACGAGCAACAATTCTAAAGCTTCGGAGCATATGCATGCAGGCACAAAGGAAACTCGAGCGCCCATCGCTGTTTATTGCGGCCATGACAAGAGTTAAAGATCTCCACTGACATCACATCGTGCAACATTTATTTGTATAGGACTACAGGACAGAGATCGATCGGTTGGATTAAATGTACTGCAGTGTACTTTTTAAGTACACTGCAGTGGTGTAGCCAGGAATTGTTCATGTTTTTTTGCCTGGCCGGATACCCTTTCTGAAACCAACCCAACAGTATTACAGTAAATAAAAAGGGAATAAAGTAACACAGGGAATAAAGTAAGAAAAACAATTGTTACTATACAAGCAATTGTTTTTGTTTTTTCTTATTTAAGTGGATAAATAACCTTAAAAAACCTTTTTTCCTAGGCCGAAACCCCCCTTGGCTACGCGACTGGTACACTGCAAAAATGCTAAATGGATTCCTTGTCAGGGAAGCAGTTGCAATATGAGCGTATATAATGTGCTCATGTTTTGGGGGGTCAGTCTTGCTGTTGAGACCTGAAACCCCAAGACCAAGACTAAGGCCAGGACTTTGAACCTCAAGACCGCCAAGACCATTACCCAGACTTTTTGAAAAATCGCAATCAGCCAAGAGTTCTTTCATACTATAAATATATTCGGGACAACTCGCTATAAAGTTATATCAATGGAAACATGATCTATTATTTATTTCATTCAAATGAAACTATAGACTTTCATCCAAATGCAAGCTACATCTATAGAATTATTCCCCATTCGTGCTTATAGAATTCCTTCACGTCAAATGTCATTCCTAATGCCTATTGAATTTTTAAATAATTTTTCAGCTAAATGGTTTCCCCCTGATTAGACGTTGACAGCAATTGCACCTGGGTTAAGGTCAAATGAAGTTACCGTTTGTTTGCTTTCTATTGTTTCGTTCGTTGTTTCACTGTTTTCATTGTTTCATTAATTGTTCTAACTGTTTCATTGTTTTCATTGTTTTCATTGTTGTTTCGTGACATTGAGCTGAACACAGCCTTACACAGGTCCCTTGTTGTCTCGCAACAATTCAAATCAAAAGTTCGCTATAGACTATTTGGTAAAATAAGAATATAAAGGAATACGGAATTTTTCAGATGAATCGAGGGGTAATGCAATAGATCTAATTGGTATAATAGAGTTAATAAATTTAAGCTCTAAAAGCATGTTTTACTGGATAGTTATTAATCCAGCAGAAGTTAAAACTAACGCAGACATTGCTGAAACTATTCGTCCCGTCCATAAATATACTCCGACAGGGTACAAAGAGGGCGAGAGCGAGAGCGAGAGCGAGAAAGAGAAAGAGAGAGAGACGAGCGAGCGAGCGAGAGAGAGAGAGAGAGAGAGAGAGAGAGAGAGAGAGAGAGAGAGAGAGAGAGAGAGAGAGAGAGAGAGAGAGAGAGAGAGAGAGAGAGAGAGAGACAAACAGACAGACAGACAGACAGACAAAAAGATGGAGAGACAGACAGACATAGACAGACAGAGACAGAGACAGTTAGTGGGTGGGGAGCGGAAGACTATAGACCATGCAGGTGGGCAAACAGACACACGAAAGGCAAGCGTTCACTGGCATCCGTCACATCCCGATGTGGCTGCGCATGGGCGACTGCGCAATGCGCACGAGCCATTGTCTATCATTGTCTATCATTGTCTATCATTGTCTATCGTTCGATCGGTCCGCCCGTTGGGTCAGTCAGTTCAGCGCTGGCTAAGGAGAACTAAGGACCAAAGCAGTTAAAACCCAGGAACCACGGACTAAGGACCAAAGACCACTGATCACGGATCAAGACGGAGAAGAAGAAGTTTCTTTCATCGCTCGCTCAGGTAGAACATGCGGTGGATATGCTTTTATTTCACGTACACAATATTATATATATATATATATTATCACCATCGTCGTCGTCGTCTTCGTCGTCACCGAAATCACTCTCTTATCATCATCTGATTTCTGGTCGATTACGACCGGAGAAATAAATTGCCATCATCATCGTCGTTGCGTCCTCGTCGCCGTCGTTGTCGTCGTCATCATCGTCATCATCGTCATCAACATCAAAAACATCACCACCATACCATCACCACCACCACCACCATACCACCACCATACCATAATCATCGTCGCCACCACCACCATTTTTACTTTCGTCTTTGTCGATCTAGTCTTCATGCATCAGCAATAAAAAGCTACGTCGCCACGTCATCAGCAGGACCATCGGTAAGATCATCATCATCATCATCATCATCATCATCATCATCATCATCATCATCATCATCATCATCGTCGTCGTCGTCGTCGTCGTCATCATCATCATCATCACCACCACAATCGTTGTCTACTGACACAATTTCTTGTCAACTGCAGATTTCCGTAAACATCAAATTGTTAATGATCGATAATCTATACGAACACGGCCTGTTACACGGAGAGTAGGGGGTCGAACCTCGCCCAACGCAAATCAAACTGTGAATGACGTGCTTGTGATATACTCAAGGCTGCCCCTAAACTGTAGTGTGAGGGCCTTGAGCAAGTCCTTCACTCTCAGCCGTTCTGTCGCATGTACATGTATAGTCGTGTGCAGTCGCACATCTGGACGGTGAATAGAAGGCAATGAAATTATTGTTGTAATGTAATTTATTAAAAATCAATAATACATTACAAACCATATTATGCTCGCCATGACCATGTAGGCTACTGCCATGAACGCACAACCGTATATATGAGAAAACATTTATGGCTATAGAGTATAGAACGTTGTTCACATCCTAAATAAAAAATCATGTTAATTTGTTTAGTCTTGCTAGCTTTTTGATGCTTTATGTGAATCTTATAGGGGCCTATTATTATGATACCTCTTCACAAGAGTGTTGTTTGGCAGCTGGTTTTGTTGAAGAATATATTTACTTACTTAATTATTTTATTTACTGCCGGTATATGTAAATCTTCATAATAGCCTACAGAAGCTTATACGGCTTCGAGGCAAACAACTAAAGTGATCTGTTGGCTCTCTTGAAAATCGTTTTCAACTATTATAGTCGATCTCTGTTAATATTTGTGATTGTAATCTACAACTCATTTTCCATAATTATATTGTTCTGTAAGGTTCTAATCTTTGCCCACTCATTATTATTATTAATTATAGCGATACACCAATTCTTCGCGACACACCAGCGACACACCATTTTTCCGCGACATACCACCGGTCGAGTCGCGACACACCAGTGTGTCGCGACGCACCAGTTGAGAACCAGCACATACATGTATCTTCAAATGCCAACCAAAAACTAGATTATTTAATTAAACACAAACTTCGCATATATATATATATATCTACTTCAAAACACTTCCTCCTCATCAAAACGTTTTCTCCTCGGTCTTTATATACGTCAATTGGCAGCGCTTGATGATGTGCTTCATCTGCTCCAGAATTCATTATTGGAATTCTCTCTTTATTGGTCTGCCAAGAGTTTTGTCTCTCCTCGCTCTTCAGTCTGCTCGAAATACTGCGGACAAACTAATAAGCCCGACTTATACTCGCTCGTCCAACATCTCTGCTTTCCTCTTTGACCACATTCTGGTTCCCAGGCAATTCGAAGCCGCCAAGAACTATTCTCGTCAAAGCAACTTCTATATTAGCAAGAACTATTTTCATCAATGCATCTTCTATGTGAGCAAGAATTGCTTCAATAAATCCCACTTCCATTTAACCAACTTTTATTTAAGCAGCAATATTTTCATCGATCTAAGTTCTATTGGAGCAATGATATTTTCATCAATATGAATTCTATATTAGCAACCATAATTCTCATAAATCCAACTTCTATTTGAGCAACGATATTTCTATCAATCAGTGGCGGCGCAAGGATTTCAGTTTCGGGGAGCTGAAGCCTCGACCGAAATCTCATGAAAATTTTCCATTTTCGCGGCCAAAATTTCTGACGACCTTTTTTTTTTAGTCATCGACCGAAATCTCATGAAAATTTTCCATTTTCGGCGCCAAAATTTCTGACGACCCTTTTTTTTTAGTCGTCAGCCCAAAATCGTGGATATTTAACTGTAAAAAATTTCGGATGGCCCTTTTTTAGGGGTGCTAAGCCTCTTGTAGGGGGGCTTAGCCCCCCCCCCAGCCCCCTCCTAGCGCCGCCACTGCTATCAATCCAAGTTCAAAATTAGCAAAAATAATTTTCACAAATCCAGCTTTCATCGAAGCAAGAATTAGTTTCATCAATCCAATTTCTATTTAAGCTAAAAAATTCATCGACTCGTTCCGAGTTGTCCCCTCCAAATTGTCCAGCTCTGAATTGTCTGCTCCGAATTGTCTGCTCCGACTTGTCCGGACACCGATGGCTCTCACTCATTGCTCGAGTTTAAGTCAAGGGTCGTCTCGCCTTAATCTATCGGTCGTTATAACTGGTCGAGCTCCCAAGTATATATAGATTATACATTAAAGGGCTATATGCAGTGTTTAATCTAGACGTCTCTGGGGGGAAAGTTCCCCCCAGGATTGACATTTCCCCCCAGAAAAATTTCACAAAATGATATTGTTTTTAGTTACCCTTTTCATCATTGTTTTACATGAAGTGTTATAATATACCGTTATATTATTTACTGTTATATGCAGGGCCGGATTTACATGTAAGCCAACTAAGCCCGTGCTTAGGGCCTCCGGAATCTGGGGGGCCTCCAAAAGTGAACTAAAGAAAAAAACTCAGTGGCTTATAAATTATAAGCCACTGATTTTTTCTTTAGTTCACGATTGATTATAATCAATCATTTCATCTTACTTTTTAATAGGAGTTGATGCGGCTAATGCGTAAGATCGAACACCCTTGCTCTTAGTCTCAGTTCTATTTCGTCTGGTAAGAACCTGCGACAACCGATAATTGTTTAATGCGGAAAGTGAGGAAGAACACGTTTTTTGAATGTTTGATCGATGGTAAAAGTGCATGTTAGCGTATATAATTATTCGCCATTGCATGGGTGTCACCGTTTTCACCGTTTCAGTGTTTATCAGATACAAGTCGAATTGACGAAAATAATTCTTGCAACATAGCCTAGAGGTCGGATTCATAAAAATAATTTTTACTAAAATAGAAATGAGATTTATAAACAATCTCGCTGAAATTGAAGTTGGATTCAAAAATAATACTTTCTAATTAAACAGAAGTGATATTGATGCAATGCAGGAAAAGTTGATGCAAAATTTCATTGTGATTTCTAGTAGGCTATGCCATAAAAAAACTGGAATAAATTAAACTAGTGTATAAATTACAATTCGACTCGTTATAGGCCTAAAGACTAACAGTACGGTAGTTGATCAAACACGGATCACTGGCGCAATATGCATTAGGAATAAACTTAGATCTAGAAATGTGCATTTTGTCTGTTTTTATCCTTAAGTGGGGCCTCATAATTGAAATTGCTTAGGGCCTCACTCTGTTCAAATCCGGCCCTGGTTATATGATTATAATGACATTATTTACTACTATAATATATGATACTATCATTTTGCAATGAGTATAACTTACTGTATAATATTTGTATAACACAACTTTTTCTAGCTAAAAACAGAGATGACATCCCTCCAGAAAAATGCGTCAAAATGATAATAGTCTTTAGTTGCTGTCTACATCATCGCATTACATGAACTGTCATAATAATATACCGTAATGTTATTTTCTATTATATGGTTATAGTAATATTTTACTATTATAATATATGACACAATCCGGCTAAAATGAGTATAACTTACTGTTAATATTTGTACAAATACTATTTTTGTACAACTGAATGGCTTCTCTCCAGTGCTATCCTTCAAATTTTAAACGGTCAAATTTCAAAATGTTTTGGTCCTATTATTTGAACACCTAGTAAAACAACATCATTACTATATTGTGGCTTCCATATTTTGGTACCAGTAGTTTATTAGTTCTTGGTTGATTTGTGTACCATATTATTTCGGAAAGTGTATCTTGGTCTGCAATTCAGGATCATGTTGGGGAAACAGGGATAAGCTGATTATAGTGCTTAAAAGTCAGCTTATATAATCACGTCTGCAGTCATTCATTAGAATAACCCAACAACAACAGAACTGAGATGCTGAGCTCGATACATAAAGATATTTTTTGTAATTATAATTATATAATCTATATAAATAAAAATGTAAAAAGTTTGGTCCTAATGGGTTATCTCGGAAACTTCATCACTGATTCTTTTGAAATTTTTCGCAAAACGCTCTATTCGAACACGATCGTGTTTGTAAAAGGATATCCTGAAAAGAAACAAATCCTTTAGATCCAAAAAACACAACTTACTCATCGATTTGACACGTTTATACATTTTGACGTTCACGCAGTTGTCCGCCATTTCGCGCATGCGCTGTCGATAGCGCTGTCGATATTATATGGATTCGACCCACTTCCATTTCAACCGTCCAAAGATTTTAACTGGGTCACCAATCACAAACCTGGGAAAGAGGTCGCAACACTCGCGCGCGCTGTCCAGTGCATGTTTATTTTAACTGGGTCACAGGTCGCAACATTCGCGCGCGCTGTCGACAGCATGTTTATATAGCGCATATATTTAACTCTCGATATATATTAACTGTCGATATATATGGATTCCGCCCATTTTAACTGGGTAACCAATGACAAACCTTTGAAAGATTGCTTTCAAATTTTCACACAACGTTCTAGGGGACGGGTTATAGCTGTCGGGAAGGGAGGAGTGAGGGGGAAGAGAGCGGGAGGGAGCGGGAGGAAGAAGGAGGGGAGGGAGCGGACAGATGGAGAGATTGAGATGGATGGAGGAACGGGAGGAACGGAGGGGGAGGGAGGGATGGGGAGGGGGAGCGACGGGGAGGGAGATGGGAGGGGAGGGGGAAAGGGAGGGGAAGGGGAGCGGGAGGGGAATGGGGAGGGAAGGAGGAGGGGAGGGGTAGGGGAGGGAGAGGGAGGGGAAGGGAAGGGAGGGGAAGGAGGGAGGGGAAGGAGGGGAAGAAGGGAGGGTTAGGGGAAGGGAGGGACGGGAGGGGGAAGGAGGGGAAGGAGAGAGTGGGAGGGAATGGCGGTAGGGAGGGACAGAGAGCGGGAACAAGGCAGGGAAGGGAGTTATGGAGGGAGAGTTGCACGGTCTTTTCAGCCACAGCAACGCGTGGCCGGGTACAGCTAGTATATAATATATTGAAATCCTAAAACACTTTTTATCAGTACTGAAATAATAGAGTTATTTAGCAAAAATGGCATCTTCAAAGGGCACCATTGCAATGTGGAAATTCAAAAAGTTTCTAATGGGTCACTGAAAAAGTACAGCTATTTTGTTAAGATGGCAACTTAAAATGCAGCCATTGCAATGTGGAAATTCAACAAGTTTCTAATGGGTCACTGAAAAAGAAAAGTACAGCTATTTTGTAAAGATGACACCTTAAAATGCTGTCATTGTAATGTGGAATTCAAAAAGTTTCTAATTGGTCACTGAAAAAGAACAGCTATTTTGTTAAGATGACACCTTAAAATGCAGCCATTGCAATGTTGAAAATCAAAAAGTTTCTAATGGGTCACTGAAAAAGTACAGCTATTTGGTTAAGATGACACCTTAAAATGCTGCCATTGCAATGTGAAAATTCAAAAAGTTTCTGATGGGGCACTGAAAAGTACAATTATTTTGTTAAGATGACACCTTAAAATGCTTTCATTGCAATGTGGAAATTCAAAAAGTTTCTGATGGGGTACTGAAAAGTACAATTATTTTGTTAAGATGACACCTTAAAATGCTGTCATTGCAATGTGGAAATTCAAAAAGTTTCTAATTGGGGGCACATCCCCCTCCCCATACCCCTTCCCTTCAGGTATCAGCGCTACGCGCCTCACGAGCGTCCTTCGGACGCTCAGTTGTTTCCCATCCCCCAGAAACCTCAATTCCCCCAGAGGAGGGGGACTAGATTAAACACTGGGCTATATGAAACTATACGCTATATCGTACATATTGCATTGTTTCCATTTTTTAGAACGATGTCGATTTTCATGGCAAAGTAAACAATAATATATGCATACATGCAATTGACTACATGTGTCTCATTGTGCACTTGCTGACAGTGCAAAATATATATATATGTATATATATATGTATATATGTGTGTGTGTATATATGTGTATATATATTGCAGCTTCTATCGAATATATACATGTGTGTATATATATATATATATATATATATATATATATATATATTAAGTATGCATTACATTTGAATATAGAAGCGTGCTGCTGATACACAATACATGCATAAACGCAATTGTCAACGTCGCCTGTGACAATATATACTGATACTGTGTGCATATACTTGTATATATATATATATATATGTATATATATACTGTAGGCTACCCTTTCTTTCTTCAGATCATCGTTCTGCCATTGCATCCAAAATGTGAAAAGGAAGATCGAAGAAGGTATACAGAGTAGAGAATGGGAATGAGGCAGGGAGACAGAGTACAGCTCTCGAGGGAGGCAAGCAAAGAGACACACAGAAGGACAGAGAGACAGAGAGACAGAGACAGAGAGAGACAGAGGCAGACAGAGTCAGAGACAGAGACGGAGACAGAGAGACAGAAAAAGAACCAGAGATGCAAAGTGAGTAGCCAGCCAAAAGTCATTCAGAGTTCGTCGAGTCACTGCATCAAGTCAACGCGTGAAGGGCAAAATGGGAGATGGTGGGAGAAGAGAGAGGAAATGAGGAGGAGATAGATCTAGTTAAGGCAGCTAGAGTGAGACACCCATACACACAAACATAGACAAAGAGAGACAAAGAAACAAAGCGAGCGTGGGTGTGAGAGGGAGATAGAGAGACAGTGAGAGAGAGAGAGAGAGAGAGAGAGAGAGAGAGAGAGAGAGAGAGAGAGAGAGACAGAGACAGAGACGGAGACGGAGACGGAGACGGAGACGGAGAGAGGGAGGGAGGTAGGGAGGAGGGAGGGATGGAGGGAGGGAGGGAGGGAAGGAGGGAGGGAGGAAGGGAGGAAGGGAGGGACAGACAGACAGACAGAGACAGAGAGACAGACTGACAGTCAGAGTGAGAGAGTGAGAAAATAATAAAGTGAAAGAGAGAGGAAGAGAAAGACAAGATAAAGAACAGAATAGAATATAGGGTGGGCTAAAAAAGACCCGCCTAAGGTTTTTGCTAATATTCTGGCCAGGCGTAGAAATTTTTAAATTAAATTTTACAGGTTTTTATGGCAATTCAACAACAGCCACATTTCACCAAAATGTATTTGAAACAGGACAAAGCTATGTCACTTTTAGTGAGTTCACCCACTGATTTTTGACGATAAATAAATAACGCATCAAAAAGTGACAATAAACGATTTTATCAAGTCACACATCTCAAATAATTGTTATCATATGGATTTGACAGTGCTTCGCAACTTGTATTCAATGTGTCCACCACCAGTGTCCACACTTGTTATGATTCTCTTTGTAAAGTTCTTGATGACCTATTGTTGATCCAGAGGCAAATCTTCCCGTATCAACTCCAATGCGGCCATCAATAATATTCTCTGATTGCTCATGGTTTTGGCCGCAGATTTTGGTATTTCTCCAGCATAGCTCTCCACACTTGATGATCCATCGAGTTCAAATTCTGAGATTTATTAGCCATTGGTTCTTCTCAAATCTCAATCAAACCAGTACAATAAAATTGACGTTGAGCCGATCTCCTTTCATCAATGGCACATTTCTTGACTCTCAATTTAATTCTTAATTTCTCTGCACGGCTGTTTATGAGAGTAAGTGATGATTATAGCTTTAGTTCCAAGACCTTACCTTATATTGCTCATGAAGTGTACGAATACACATTTTGTCTGCCATTGACACCTTGGGCATTTCAATTTGTTAGGAATTTCGATTTGATTATTTTAATTAAAAAAACTTATTAATCTGAAACATTCTTTATTTACCAACTTGATCTTTGTCTTGCTAAGTGACGTGCAGCTATTCTGGTGCCCTGTTTCTTTTCTAGATATATAATAATAATGATTATTTGTCAATATCAAGGCTATTTGATAACAATCATTTGAGATGACACTTGATAAAAATCGCTTTTTGCTGCGTTTTGTTGCGTTATGTTTTTGAATCGTCAACAAGCATGAAGTGGGTGGGCTCACTAAAAGTGATTTAACTTTCGTCCTGCCTGAAATATTTTGATGAAAATTGGCTGCTGTAGGCTATATATGAATTGCCTTTAAGCCTGTAAAATTTTATTTGAACATTCTTATATACTTCTCGCCAAGATATTGGCAAAACCTTAGAGACTTTTTGGGCCACCCTGTATATATATATATATATATATATATATATATATATATATATATATATATAATCTGTGGACGACATTATAATAATATTATGGCTATCGATTTTTGATTCGTTTGTTGCACTTGTCTGTTCGTTTGTACTTTGTACGTACATGTACGTCGTATGAATAGGTCTAGTCGTCGTCGTCATCATCATCAGTCTGCTCTTGTCATCCTCTTCCAATTGTCATCAATATCCTTTTGTCGTGAGTCTTCTATAGGTTGTTATTGTAAGCCATGTCATTAGTCTCTGCTTCTCATCTCTTCTCTCTGTCATCTCTGCATGTATGTCTTCACTGATCAGTTTCATATTAATGTTTCGTGTTTATTGTGAAGTCGGCGCAAGATTGATATAAGTTTCTAGCATTTCGGGGCATCCTATTGCCCAGTTATTGTTCTGTTGCCGCTGTACTTGTGTTTTTTTCTCTGCGAAGCAATAGATAGATAGATAAATGAATAAATATATACTTCCATCAGTATAGCCTACCATTAATAAGAGTTGCTATAAATGAATAAGTATTGCCGTCAGTATAACATTAAACAGAGCTACTATCAATTTCTGGTCACAGTCCATTGCATAGGCCAGGCGTATACACACTAACCATAGGCTTAATAGTATTCCAGTTATATTCCAGTTGTATTCCAGCCAATAATATATCACCAGTAACGCAGCGAGTGTTTACATTGTTTTGTATTGATATATTGATATATTTTATATTGATATACTAGCTGTACCCGGCCACGCGTTGCTGTGGCTGAAAAGACTGTCCAACCCTCCCTTCCTAGGTTCCCTCCCCTTACCCCTCCCGTTCCCCTCCCCTTCCTCCCCTCCCCTTCCTTCCTTCCCTCGCCTCCCTCCCTCCCATCCCCTCCCCTCCCTCCCTCCGTCCCTACCTCTCTCTCTCCGTCTCTCCTCCCTCCGTTTCTTCCTCCCTCTCTCCCTCCCTGCATCCCTCTCTCCCGTTTCATCCCCTCCCTCCCCTCCGTCCCTCCCCTTCCTCCATCCCTAGAAATATGCGTTTTAGAAAGACGCGCGGAAAACGGCCGCAAATGGACGATTTTGTAAAGACACACCTTTTAAAACGCGCCCGAAAAATGGGCGGACGCCGCCGGACGGATACGTCAAAATTCAAACGGATATGGCTGGACTCCATCGACGTATATCGAATGGAATTAAAAGTTGTGTTTTTTTGGTCGTAAAGATTGCGCTTTTTCCCAAAAGGCATTATACAAACCCGCTTATGTTCGAATGGAACGTTTTGCGAAAATTTTGAAAACAATCGATCTATAACTTTCCGAGATCCTTCTTTTCGAACGGTTACGTTTTACATTTTTATTTATATAGATTGATATATTTTATATTGATATATTGATATATTTTATATTGTTATATTGATATATTTTATAATGATATATTGATCTATTTTATATTGATATATTGATCTATTTTATATTGATATATTGATCTATTTTATATTGGTAGGGGATGGTGCGGCAAAACGCCCATGGGAGGTAAGATGCCCATAGGCATTATTTCAGTCAACTGAAATGCCGAATCCAAATTTTAGTTAGAACCGTTTAGTTTTATGTATTTCCGGTTGAAAGACATCCTACTTTCGTTTTCCCTGTGACCAGGTCACTCGTTATCAAGAAAAATCGATTTTTGCGAAAGCTGATGTAAGGGTTCACATCTTTCATTAATTTGTTAAAATTACTTAGTTTCGCTTTTTCCGAAAGATCCATGCTTTGTTGGATTCATACTTATTTAGGTATGCTACATTGAACTTAAACCTGCCATTGAAGTAGTCGTTTTAGGCGAGGAGTATGGAATGTAACTACTACTGCTTGGGGGTAAGATGCTCACGGGGCTGGGCGTCTTACCCCACGTGACTGGGCGTCTTACCTCACATGACGGGACATACATACCTACATACTACAGAAATACATATATACATACATACATACATACATACATACATACATACATACATACATACATACATACATGCATACATACATACATACATACATACATACATACATACATACATACATACATACATACATACATACATACATACATACATATATACATACATACATACATACATACATACATACATACATACATACATACATGCGTACATACATACATACATGCGTACATACATACATGCATGCATGCATACATACATACATACATGCGTACATGTGTACATATATACATGCATGCATACAAACATGCATACATACATACATACATACATGCATGCATGCATGCATACATGCATACATGCATACATGCATACATACATACATACATGCATACATACATACATGCATGCATACATACATACATACATACATACATACATACATGCATACATACATACATACATACATACATACATGCATGCATGCATGCATGCATGCATGCATACATACGTACATGCACGTACGCTAGTCAATTATCTAGTATACATTATCATTGGGGTAAAATGCCCAGGCTATGGGCATTTTGCCCCCTAGGTGGGGCAAAACGCCCTTTTTGGACCAACAACTTTCAGACAATTTTGTGCCGAAATTTGAATTCATTTAATTTTTTTATTTAGTTGTATTGTAGCTTAAGTGCAGATGTTTATGTTGATAAAAAATAACATTAGATATTAATGTGTTTTGCTCTCTACACCCAGTTTTTCCTTAAGGGGGGCGTTTTGCCCCACCCTCCCCTATATTGATATATTTTATATTGATATATTGATAGTGTTTGTCAGTATACTGTAATGATACTGACAAACACTATCAATATATCAATATAAAATATTCAGTATACTGTAATGATACTGACTTATACTTAGTGCTTAGTCCTTTCCGTGCATATATCTTCATGTCTTCTGCACATGGGGCAACGCACTTCCTCCACTCGTCCCTGCACTTGTCCATCGCCAGTTCTTCGGCCTCCTCGCATGACATCCCTAGACATGTCAAGTCATCTTTGACAGCGTCCTGCGAGTTCCTTCGTGGTCTTCCTCACTTCCTTCTACTTCCGGCAATCCAGGACATCGCTTGTTTGGCTCTTCGATCCTCATCCAAACAAACTGACACGCTCCCATCCAACTCCATCTTCTGTTCCTCATGCTGCTCTCCACAATCTTCTAATTGTCCCGTCTTCCCTCTTATAACTTTGTCTGTTATCTTGTCCTGCCGTGATGCATATAGAGTCCTTCTCAGCCACCTATACATTATATAAATACTTGAATGAATGAATGAATTATGTGCTGTCTCCAGTATTTCTCTGTTTGTCAGTAAGATTATTAATGTCAACATCAGATCAGTGGCCCTTTAAGCATCGTTACCTGAATCAGTACCAGTCGGCTATCATTGAGTAGACATGCATCAACTTGTGCTCTCTGAATATTTTCAGAACTGTTTGAAGGCCATAATTATTATATTCCAACATGTCAGAGCTACCTAATCTGTATATATATATATATATATATATATATATATATATATATATATAAGGCTTCAGCTTAATGCATAATATCAACACACACGCACGCACGCACACACACACGCACACTAACTCACACACCGAAAGTTCATCGACAGATACGGTAAGCTTACCAATTTTTGTACATATAAATAGTATATATCATATCATGTTATATGTACATAAATAGTATACATACACGTATATATATACACATACATAATATTCTTATACATATATATATATATATATATATACATAAGTATCCTGGCACTCGTGGGATGATGATAAATGCGTCCTCCTTGTAGATTGTCCTGATGCGGATGAATCAGCGGAATGAAGCTGTTCCGTTCTCCCCAGGTTGCTTCCTGGTTTCGGTTCAATTCCCCGGACATCGATTAAGTTAAAATGGTTCTGACGGATGACCCGCCCTCCGCCCCCCCCCCCCCACTGATTTCCATCGACATCATTTCCCCAAACCCTTCTTCCATCCAACGTCGCATCCCGCAGTGAGTGGATCAACTGCAGTCAACTATATACTGCGGTTGTCCGGCTTATATCCCAGAATGCAATCCAGCTTATAGCCCAGAATACAATGCTCAGTACTATCATCATTTGTACTCTGTCAACTGTTCGTTATTGACCGACAGTCCGGGGTCTCTGCGTCTGCTTTTTTGTCTGTCATAGATACTTGTATACATACACGTATTTTGTCTGTCATCGATACTTGTATACATACGCGTCTGTCTGTCTGTCTCTGTCCCTATCCCTTTATGTAATTCCGTCTTATGCAGCGGTTCTCAACCTGTGGGTCGCGATCCCCACGGGGGTCGCCTGACGATTTGCCAGAGGTCGCCCCGGGCCTTCAGAAATTTTCAACAGATGCACAAATGTTCATGCACTGGCAATTTCAACGCTACACTATTATAGCAACTTATAATACAGAATAAATTTGTACTCATACTTTTGTTATGATTTATTCGTTTGAACGCGGCAGCTAGTTTACTTTTTGTCATAAAATGTAAATTCCACTTTGACCGTTCTTCCAAAAAATGTAGCAATACCCGGTACTCGGTTTACTCAAAGAATCTCTGCTCTCTGCTAGTGAGGCCTATACACGGGCGGAGACTTTGAGGGACAGGGGACGTTTCCCCCAAATTTGTAGTAAAAATGTAAATGTAAATGTAATCGCATATTTATATAGCGGCTGTCTTATGGCCTCGACCCTGAGGGTGAGATCCTTCACCACCGCTACTCCACGTTTATATTGCGACCGAGCCACCCGCAGTAAAGATCCGAGAAATTAATCTCTGATAAACCGATCGACCGGGAATCGAACCCGGGCCCGGGTAGTGCGGCCGAGCTGCTTATATCCCAATGTCTCATAAATATTTCATAGAAATATAGAAATTTATAATGAGCTATTTTGTTAAAATGTCAGTTGAAGATACTATTATTACCATGTGTAAGGTAAAAAAATTTAACAATGGGGAGGGAATATTTTGTTTTAGTGCTAAACCACGTCTATGAGCACTGAAATCATGAATAAGTTCGTTGGGGTAACAGCTCAAAGTGCTACCACTAGTGTGCAAATAAAATAAAAGCAATGGGGAGGTGACTTATTGAAGTCTTAAGCCATATCTTTCCGCATTGAAATTATGGGAAATGTCTGTTGAGATGACGACCATTGCAGTGTAGGAAATGAAAAAATTAAATAATGGGAGGCGATACTCTGGAAGTCTTAAACCACGACTATCAGAGCTGAAATAATTAGAAATTTCATTAAAATGAGAGCCTGAAATGCTACCATTGCAGCGTGGAAATTCGGGGGAAAAATCGATAATGGGAGGGACACATTTCTCTCCTAGTCCATCCCAATACAATACAATAACAGTTTCAGAGCCGTTTTAAGGCACAGGCCCGCGAGGCCCGGGCCTAGGGCCCCGCGCAACAGGGGGGCCCCGCGGCGACCCAAAATGCTACATTGCATAACAAATTAGCAACATGTTATACGAACTTTAACGTGTGCTAAGCTTAAATTTATTTTACACAGTACACTTGTAATACAAAGATTGATGTGCTCTAGCTGTGTATAGACCTAGGTTCTTCTATCAATATTAATAAACGTAACAAAATGACACACATGCCCATAGAAGGCATGAATAGAGTACCGGTGTAAAGGTTTCAGATTACCCCCTCCTAAACATTACCCCCCTGAAAACTGTATTTTGCATCAATCGTCGCATTTATTGCACTAAAAATATCAGAAAAATCATCCTGCTTCTTGTTTTATTTTTAAGATTTTCATCCGTCATCCCACTTCGTGGTTTGCTATCAAAATTTTCATCTATAACTAAAATACTAATCGCCGCTGAAGTTACAATGGAGAAATGGCTTCGAGGCTATTATTTTTTTTCAATCAAAAAATTGATAACATACCACGAAGTGGGATGACGGATGAAATTCTTCAGACCAAAACAAGAAGCGGGATGATTTTTCTGATTTTTTTAGTGCAATAAATGCGACGATTGATGCAAATCTAGTTTCCGGGGGGTAATCTGAAACCGGTTTCAAGTTACCGGGGGGTAATGTTTAGGAGGGGGTAATTTGAAACCTTTACACCGGCACTCTATATCTGAGACTGAGAGTTTGAGACGGGAATCGGGTTACGTTCAGTGTTTAATCTAAGCATCTCCCAGTGTGGAAGGAACTTCACCCAGAAATGACTACCCAAAACATTTGACCAAATTATAAGTTTGAATTGCTGCTTACATTATTGTATAATACACGAACTCTAGTAATATACCGTGATATTATTTACTATTGTATGATATTATGACGATAAAATCTATTAATGTAATAATATGATACAATCATCTTACAATGAGTATAATTTACTGTTAATATTTGTACAAGTACTATTTTTGTAAAACCAATTTTCGACTTTTTAGTGCTACCTTTCAAATTTAAAACTGTCGAAATTTAAAAAGGTTTTGTTACTTGAACACTTAGTAAAACAGCATCATTAGGCCTACTACATGACTTCCAGATTTTGGCGGTTCTTCCTTGGTTTGTGTAACATTTGTGGCAATTCCGAGAACTGTAGGCCTATCCTCCATGGTCAACAATACAAGCCTTTTTAGCAACGCGCGGGAATAAGTCAATTCCAATGCAAGAAAGTAGGTCTTATAGGCTATAATTATAGCCTATATCTGTCTGCAGTTATTCGTTAGGCTACTAGGCCTATTATGCTGTTGGCCTAATGGTCCAGAAGCAGCAGAACTGAGTTGCTGAATTTGATACGTCAAGAAATTATGATTGTAATAATAATTATATTAATTTTATTGAAACTTTCAACCACTCTTGTAATCAGCACTGAAATAATAATCTGTAATTTTGCTTAGATCCCAGCTTACAATGCTGCATGTGGCCTATCATTACAATATGGAAACTGAATAAGGAATTATTATAATTGCAAGAACAATCATAGAAGTCTTAGACTAGGCATGTCAGCACTGCGAATGTTGAGCAATTTTGTAAAGATGGCAGCTTAAAATGCAATGTGAAAATTCAACAATTTCTGACTTCATGGAGGGACACATTCGGACATTCCTTTCCCATAGCCCTCCCGTCTCGGCGCTACACGTCTCGAGCAATCGACCGACAAAAATGTGTGTGTAAATACTTGTTCTCCGTCCCCAGAAACCTTGATTTGGCTAGAGTAGATTAGACTCGTGGATATGTTTAGGATTAGGGTTTGTGCCTAGGGCCCCAAAACTCCTTAAAACGGCCCTGAACAGTTTATGAAGTTGATAGCCTCCCAAAACAAGTCAGCTGGGTGGAATAAGTGTCAAGAAAATAACTATTTATTGACCAATTGTTAGAAGTAGCCTCTGGCTTTAATAGTTGCAGCTAGATAATAGAGAAGTTAAAATGTCTTATTTGTACCGACATTTTGTCGGTCGATTCAATAAAACCCAACAAATAAACAGAGGCGCAATTCAGATGCTGAACAACCTAACTATGCAGAAACGCATAACCAGTATTTTTTTCAGAACAGAGCTGATGACGCCAGGAAGGCACACATGTGGAGTTCCAGCAGCAGCACGTGACAGGTATTGAAATTTTACAAAACGAATAGACTTATGAAATTCAACTGCCGAATAGGTAGGCCTAGCTCTCAAAATCGCAAGAACCAGGAAACCTCAAACAATGATTGCCAAAAGTAGTTTTTGAATTATGAAGTGAAAATGCATGACAATGGGCAATGGTAACAAATGTAGGCCTAGTGACCTTGAGGGGGGGGGTTAACTCAATCAATCATGTCGTTGGGGTCGCCACAACTTTCAAAATGTTACCAATGGGTCGCCGCACTAAAAAGGTTGAGAACCGCTGTACATCTTATGTCTTCGTTATCTATGAATGTAACAATCGTAACATTGTATC
Source organism: Lumbricus terrestris (assembly GCA_949752735.1). NCBI lineage: Eukaryota > Metazoa > Annelida > Clitellata > Crassiclitellata > Lumbricidae > Lumbricus > Lumbricus terrestris. Next base: position 24,325,093 of record OX457041.1, on the reverse strand, counting down.
CCTGTCACTCATCCTGGAGCCCTGTCTCCCATCAATTCTATCTTTCCAACTGTCCTCAAAACCTAGTCCCTCCCTCCTTTCCTCCCTCCATCCCTCTCTCCCTCTCTCCCTCACTCCCTTTATCCTTCATTCACTCGCTCGCTCGCTAACACACACACACACACACACAAACAGACTAACGCATTAACACACTAGCACTCACTCGCTCACTCTTGCCAGCGTGTCTGTCTCTCTTCCGTCCTCTTGTTTGTCTAACTGTCAGTGTGCCTTCCTGTCTCTCTGTTTATATCTGCATGTGTCTTTCTGTCGCTGTCTTCATCTGTCTGTCTGTGTCACGGCGCCATTTACCTCCGTCTGTTCCTTTCGCTTTAAACCGGATCCCTGCTCACTTTTGTCTTCCCCGGATCTCCCAGAAGCCATCCGCTTCCGATCGATCACCGGAAGGACCGTCAGAATACGTGTCATGACTTCCGTCACGGAAAATGTGTATTGCACTCACACCACGTGCATATATATATATATATAATATATATATAATATATATATCTTGCACTTACATGACATGTATATATATATATTGTAATACACTGTGTATACACATTGTATATAATAGGTCTATGTCTGCACGTATTTTTATTGTGTAAATTGTGTGCATATAAATATTTGTGTGTCACGCATAAAGAAGTTGGCCTAAGCATTATTGTGCTGACTCTTATATGCAAGTTATATATATATATATATATATATATATATAATTATATATGTATCATATGTATGTACTATGTATACATATGCAGAGCAAATGCGCATATGCAATTCAATGTAAAGTCAATCTCCAAATTTATCGGCTCTGCACAAAAGCCACGTCAGGGACACCAGCTGAAATGCTGGCGCTATATCAATTGATGTCCGCAAGAGCAAGGCTGCTCGGTCCATTTCGGCACGAGGTCATGCCTAATCCGAGGGGGTCAAGAGGCGGAGACGGTCATTTGTCTACTGCAGAGCATAGGCGCAACCACCCTAAACTCGACATTTCTAAAGCGCTACTCGAAAGCCAGGTGCGGGTGACACGAAACGGAGAGTATCCCCTCTGAAAGCTATCCGGGGGGATGAATTAATCTATCCCCCGGATGGAATTAGCCGGTCTATACTATCCGGGGGGATAAACCATTCTGTCCCCTTTTTTGAAAAATGCGCATAATAAAAATATTTATGCTGTAATCAAAATTTAAAGTGACTCTAATTGTTTTAAGTGCCCTAAGCAATGCTCAGATAAAGACAACTCGAATTTATTTAGTGACTCTGAGTGTTCTTAAGTGTTTTAAATTAGGGCTGTTGATTTAATCGCGTTAACGCGTGCGATTAACGCGTTAAAAAATTTGCGATTAAAAATTTTAACGCATTAATCGTACGCGTTAACCAGATCTGATAAAAATGGAATCAGAGGCAGAAAAACTCGTTTTAAACGGAAGGCTCATACTTAAAGCTAGTGATACATTCTTTGGCAAATATTCCAACAAAGAATTTGAGTATTATGGTAGCAATTCGTCGCTCAATTATCGACTGCATGCGAACCCAAACATGAATTTAACGCTAGCGATGAGCCGTCGACATCGGCCGCATCGCATCGTCCACTAAGGTTGTTCCTCTTTCCTCACCCCGTCAGACGTCGGACTACGTCGGTTGAACTCCATGAGATTTCAAGACCAATGGATTTCAGGTTTCAAATGATAAATGTTTATAGAAGGACAACTGAGACGAGGTTTGGCATGAACCGCAACATCTTGTGAACAATTGTGAATAAATAATGAGGTTCAATTCAGTGGCGTAGCCAGAAATTTTTCATGGGGGGGGTTGTGGCCGGAAACCCTGTTTTTTGCTATTTTTTCTTTCTTAAATGGAAAAATAACCTTAAAAAATCTTTTTTTCGAAGCCAATGGGGGGGGTTTTAACCCCCGAAACCCCCCCTTGCCTACGCCACTGACCTACTGTTGTTAATTAATAAGAGCATCCTTGAACCGACCAATGTAAATAAACTGGTCGACCTATAATACAATAGGCTGAATAAATAATTAATCTTGATAGTCATAGAACGGTCGTCTAATTTCACATTTAGGCCTATATCATTTTAATTAAAGGTGGCTCAAATGAAAAATTAACGGATTCTGAGCAGTTGACTGATTTGAACAGTGCTTCAATTCTGTCTGTCATACAAAACTGTGCAATAAACTAAATGCAGAAATTCAACAGGCCTAAGCCAAAGGTTATTAGATAGGTTTGCAATAGAAAGAATGCAGTCAGTCATTAAAATTTTATGCTTCAGGGGTCCTTATAAAATATTAAGATTAACATATTTGAAGGAAATGCATTGCGATTAATTTGCAGTTAATTGCGATTAAAAAAATTATTCGCGCGATTAATTTCGATTAAAATTTTTAATCGAACAAACAACCCTATTTTAAATGTTTTAAGTGCTCTAAAAACATGGCGAAACAAATCATCTAGTAGGATTGTAGGAATAAACATACCTGTTAGTGTCATTGTTCAAAACAAAGTAGATGAAATTAATTTGCAAATAACAATTCACGCGGAAGCGGTTTTTTCGACTTTTTTAATTTGGGGGGATACAATTAATACGGGGGATACAGTGGCGGCGCCAGGATTTCAGTTTCGGAGGGGCTGAAGCCCGCGGAAAAATTTTCCCATTTTCGCCGGAAAAATTTCTGACGACCTTTTTTTTTTTTTTTTTTTTTTAGTCATCGACCAAAATCTCATGAAAATTTTCCATTTTCGCCGCCAAAATTTCTGACGACCTTTTTTTTTTTTTTTTTTTTTTTTTTTTTTTTTTTAGTCATCGATCAAAAATATCCTGGATTTTCTATGTAAAATAATTAAAATGGCCATTTTTTTAGGGGGGGCTTAGCCTCCTGTAGGGGGGGCTTAGCCCCCCCCAGCCCCCCCCCTAGCGCCGCCACTGGGGGGATACTCTATTTCGTGACACGGGCACCAGTTACGAGTGCTGAGTTGAGTCAGAAGGGTTGTCTGTGAGAGTAGTCCGTGGTGGTCCGGGTCGAGTTACCATATATGATCAGAGGGGCGGAACAGCTACTAAGGCGGGTGTCGTCTGGGCCGGGAATTGGAGGGTGGAGGATCAGATGAGACAGAGTTCTTGAAAGGAGTGTCTCGCCTTGCGGACATCAAGATCAGCTTTCAACTTCCAAAGGACGACTGTATTAAATGAACGTGATCCAACAGATATGTAGATAGACTGACTGGCGCCTTCCTGCCTGCTGTATATATATATATATATATATATATATATATAGCAGGCAGGAAGTATAACTATATATATACAGTTAGCTTCGACTGCATCTGTTAAAACCTTTTTCATCTGTTATGATATAGAAACGGTGAGGTATTAATAGACTATCATAGACCTATCATGTAATCTTGCAACGTCTATACATACACTCGTCGATTTGAATTAATAAAGAACTCTGCCACTGGTTGTTCTCTGCCAGTGCCAGTCGCAAGCCTGGATAAAGGAGGAGGGCGACACTAATCGTCTTTGATATGACAGTGTTGTTGAACATGTAACAAGCTAAGAATTAATAAACGATTGTTGCTGTTCTTATTATTAGAACTATATATGATTAGACTATTACATTACTGCTTCTTGTTACTGCTGCTAGTGCTGTTGCAGCAGCTTCTGCAAATAGAGGCCTACTACTACTACTGCTACTGCTACTGCTGCTGCTACTGCTACTGCTGCTGCTACTGCTGCTACTACTGCTGCTACTGCTGCTGCTACTACAACTCTTACTACTACTACTACTACTACTACTACTACTACTACTACTACTACTACTACTACTACTACTACTACTACTACTACTACTACTACTACTACTACTACTACTACTACTACTACTACTACTACTACTACTACTACTACTACTACTACTACTACTACTACTACTACTACAACCTACTACAACAACTACTACAACAACTACTACAACAACTACTACTACAACTACTACAACAACTACTACAACAACTACACCTGCAAGCTGATTTTAAGTGGCCCTATACATTTCAAAATTCGTATGTTTAAAAACTTGCATCTCATTACAATTTAGACAAATTACACGTGTTTTACAACATAAAACCAGTTTAGCTTTTTCTGGAGTTGTTGGACCGAATCTGACCTTTTTTGAAAATTCCAAGTGGCACCCATGGTCCTTGGAGCTCAATCCAGGCGGGTAGTTATCACGTGGCTTTGTCGGAAGCAACAGGCCATGTTTTTGGCTGTATTACCTAGGGGAAAGACATGTTTTGGCCGGTAATTGCTGGGCTTATCCGTGTCTCCCATGGCGCATTGTTTCTGCTCCAAACGCATCTGGTCAGCCACACACAAAACAGTTCCGTGCAGTTTCATACGATCTTTCTGTCACTCGCCGAAAGTCAGAGGATGAACGATTGGATATAATGAGTAGGCCCTATAGCCTATAGCATATAATGATAGGATAATGCCTTAGTAAATTTTAATACAGCTTAAATTTAAATTTAAGGGTATATGATGAGTGTAGCATTTACATGTAACTATATTGCGTGTTTATTTGCCTTTCTGTATAATTCATTTTGTAGCATAGAGTTGAAGATGAATGCTTCATGACTCATGAGACATGGGTTTAAAAGTTCCAGGGCTGTTTTAAAGAAATTTTTAGAACTGCACAAACTCTTTCTTTGTCTTTCCATCCTTCATGGTAAATTACTCCTACTCGCAGGACAATGACCTTTTTCACTAGCTTTTAATGCACAGAATCGCATCTACAACTGCACATATCCATTTAGAACTGCACATTATGTGTGCAACTGCACGCTAAAAAAGCCCTGTTTAGAACTAAAAGAATGAGCAGCCTATTCTGAGTCTATCTTTACAATTCACCACCGCACGACTTAAATTGCACAGTCAGACCAAAATTATCTTTCAGTGTTTACATTACGTTTCAATCAATTTACGATGGTCATCATCTTTGACCAATCTAATTTTTTTCCACTTCGAGTTATCATGAGTCAAATTAACTTAATGACCAATTTACCATGTTTTCAGCATTTACATTGTTAAAAACTATGCCTATACGATGTGTCGCAAATTGCGTAACATCAGCTTTATTTAGCAAATGCAATGCTTTAAAATCGATTGACTTTAATATCCGGATCGTATTTTCCGCTCGATACAAATTTTCTGCCACCCCTAAACAAATCTTTTTCGCGACCACACCTTGCGGGTATCCTAAAAGCATATTAGGCTGTATCGAGTTCCGATTAGTCGAAGGGGTTACTACATGCCACCGTTGCTACGTCGTCCAGTCGATTATAATGGCGGATGTAGGAACCCAATCTCTTCTTCAGATTCGTCCATCGCTTGCGTTATGTCATCAGAAAAACGAACTTCTTCTTAATAGCTTGTGAACTCGAAACTTGAGACTTTGTCCGTTGTCGGACAAAACACAAAACGGCTGAGTGTATTGAACGGTTGGGCGGCAGAACGCTAAAGAGGTCGGGGATCCGCATTACCATTGATGATATATTGATCCTCGTTTTGCCATTGACATTCGCGACATTGTGCCGATATTAAAATAGCTTGCGTCGGAAGCAAGCTATACAAATTACTATTTTATGTATTTATAAGCAGCATTCGCAACATTTCTGTTACTTTCGCGATAGGCCTACTTACTAAGCTGGTTACATTGACTTTAAGATTGATGACCCCAGGATGCAGTAAATTCTATAAGTTCCAAACCGTACAATCACAGTTATCGATCGAAAGAACGATCGATTCATCCATGCATTCATCCATCCATCCATCCATTCATCTATCCATACATTCATCAATCCATCCATCCATCATCCATCCATTCATCCATCCATCCATCCATCCGTCCATCCATACAACCATCCATCCATACATCCATCCATATGTCTATCTATTCCCTCTCAATCAGCGTCTCTGTTTGCTTATTCTCTTTCTCTTATCTGTGTCTCTTATCTCTTATCTCTCTGTTTGTCAAATTGTATCTGTCATTCTGTCTCTGCCTGTCTGCAAGCCTGTCTGCTTATCTACCTGTCTACTTTATCCAGCACGTGATAGTATTAAGATAAAAAGGTAGAGTATCCCCCTAAGGCAGCGGTAGTGAAACTTTATTTACCTGCCGATCTCTCGCTGCCTTATCAGCACAAGATCAATCACGACAAGACGTTAAAGTTGATCTCTCATTACATCATAATGCAAATGTGGGACTCTGATAAATCTTTCGCCAAAGATGACCCACACCATGCATAGTACACTCTATAGTGACCCCACCCAACCTCACCTCATCGAACTTCTACTTAATGTATCCACCCAGCTAACTCGTCCATTAGCCCCCATCCATGCAGCCACATCTCACTCCGCCCTGCGATCTATAGATGGTCACAGTGCCACACACTCAGCTGGTTAGGGCCCTCTTTGATATTTCAGTGGCCCAGTCCACCCCAACCATCAAACCTAACGTGACCACATCCATGTCCCATAATCACCCTGTCAGCGACTTCTCTCCACATCCATCTCTTCCCAATATGATCAGAATGAAAGTCACGGTTCTCGTCTCGCTATCTCTGAGAATCGCAGTAATTGGCCGATTCACTTCGCATTAATTCTTTCCTCTGTCATTCGAACCGTCGCTTGGGGCGCCACTGTGCCGACGGCTTCCTGTCGTCTCCGATGAAAATGCATAGCGCATGGAGTGGAGTAAGAAGTGAGAAACAAGTGCATCATCATACGTCAGCCAAAGATGAGGTGATGTAAGTTAAAATAGGCCTACGGCAGATCATACACGAACATTGTGAGGGGTTCGAGGTCATTTGTTAACCAGTGCATTCTATGGAAAAGATTAGTAGGCTTACAAAACATTGCGATTAAACAGCGACCATAGTCACTCTTATCTGAATTGTCAGTGACTGTGAAACTGCAAAGTATTGTTTTTTGAGGGGGTAGACTACCTTTAATTTTTTTACAATAT
>OX457041.1:24223026-24313026 GCA_949752735.1 Lumbricus terrestris | reverse complement strand
CCGACATACCTCGTTATTGCTCCAAGACCTTCAATTGATTTGTGTTGAGTAAGCGTTAACGGACAGTTGATTTGCGGGCCTATAATAGTGTGGCTTCGTTCGAAAAGCTTATGGGCACATATGATATAGGCCTACTATGTATACAGACTAAAGGCTATATGTGTAAAATCAATGTAAGTCGGCTTGCACATAATTAACCGATTTTCTTTAGTTAGGTGGCCGAAAGCATCTGGTGGTAGACCCTATCGACTTTTCACAGTCAATTATGTCCATCTCTTTTTACACAAAATCTTTTCTCTCTCGGTCCGGGATCTAGAACCATGGGAGTAGGACTCCCACTAAGACTCGGAGTTTACTTTCTCTCAACAAGTGAATCTATTGGCTAGGTCCTCTATAATTAGGCTATAGCTGCACGGAGTTATCACCAACTTACTCAGCGTCGAGTTCGCGGTCTATCTGTCTGTCTATCTGTCTGTCTATCTGTCTATCTGTCGATCTGTCTGTCTATCTGTCTGTCTATCTGTCTGTCTATCTGTTTGTCTATATGTCTATCTGTCGATCTGGCTGTCTATCTGTCTGTCTTTCTGTCTGTCTGTCTGTTTGCCTGTCTGTCTGTTTGTCTGTCCGTCCGTCCATCCGTCAGTTCGTCTCTCTCTCGCTGTTTATTATCTCTCACTGTCTGTCTGTCTGTCTATATATATATATATCTATCTATTTATCTATTTATATATACATCCATCCATCCACCTATATCCATCCATCCATTCATCCATCCATCCATCTGTCCATTTATCCATCTATTAACCTACCTATCTATCAACCTACCTATCTCCCTCCTCCCCCTCCCTACCCTCTCTCTCTCAGGACATGACAATGGTCCTCAATCAATCAATCGATCGATCTATCAATAAATAAATCAATCAGTAAATCATTCAATCAATAGATCAATCAAATCAGACAATGATCAAATAATCAATTTCGTTTATCAGGAATCAGTTTTACAATAAGCTTATTATGTGGAATCTGATTACTCCAGTAATGCAGTCAGTATAATAGGGTAGGCCTACTGCAAGCACCTTAATTAAAAGAGAGCATAATAATATTATTCAGTTGACAATTTTTGTCGCAGAGTAAGGTGAATGCACTCGAAGTAGATGATTAGAAGTATTATAAGCTTACAAATTGACTTTTTCATGAATAACAACATATCGTGAGGTCAATCGTACTCAATGATTGGACGATCTTCTAATCTTCTCTCGGCTGTCGAGGTAGGGGGGGGGGGTGATCTGCATCATTTACTGAAAAATTACTTTTGTCTGGCGATATCGACGCCTGAGCTTAGAACTTTGTTGAAAAGGTTAATAGCTAGATGTCACGTGACAGCGAGAAATCTTCTTTCGATGCTTAGCGGTCAACGAGTTCATGATCAAATTAGTGATCTAAGACTTTAGGTGACGAATGTCTATCAGCTTCATAGGGTTCATGTAGGGCAGGCCTACACGATGAAGTGAACGAAAATCACAGCTGCGACCACGTTATGTATGTAGGCCTATATTTAAGCAATGCATGAATCTGGTGCTAGGCCTACTACAATCTGCTTCAGTCTTTACAAATCTGTGTGACTGGTTATTTAAAAAAATTAGATATAGCCTATGCCTACTTTAAAAAGTTATCAAGCATGAAATAAAATAAAATAAAATAAAACCAATAACAGCCTACCTAGATTATGTAGGCTATGCCTATACACATTAAGTTCTTGGTGCCATAGGTCTACCAGCAGCTGCAGGGAAGCACATAAAATTATAGATCTATTGGCCTATTTAGGGCCGCCGGGATGGGCAGAAGTAGCAAATGCCCAAGGCTCAGGCGACTTAGGGACCAGGGCTAGATGCATACATGTAGCTTATATTTATATATGGAAAAGTTTATGATTTGTTATGTTGCAGAAAATTAATTACAATCAGTTTAAACTTCAAACTACAATGTCTTCTTAAATACATGTAGAATATTGCAGAAAATTAATTACAATCAGTTTAAACTTCAAACTACAACTGAATAGGCAACATTATATTTATATAATATATATAGCCTAGATAATAAATAATTATTTGTAGGTCGTACTTGCATACACTTTTGTCAAAGATATTAGAGTTTTACTCTAATTGTGCACGGCATCGGTTAAGATATTCCCAACTTCCCGAGTCAGTCATAAAAATCTCTTTTCTAAAGTTAGGTCGCCGTCAACATCTCTGCCATGGCTGCCGCTATACAGGGTGCGCCAAAAAAAGTAATCCCCTAAGGACTTTTGTCAATATCTTGGGTAAAAATAGGAATTTTTCAAATCCAGTTATACAGGCTTGAAGGTAATTCATATCTACGTACAATAGCCAAATTTGACCGCCATATGTGAAACAGTACAAAAGTTATATCACTTCTAGTAAGGTTACCCACCGTTTTTTGACGATTCAAAAACGAAACGCAATTTTTTAAAGGTTTTTTGCTAATATCATGGCCAAAAGTAAGAATTTCAAAATGAATCTTTACAGGTTTAAAGACAATTCATATTTACACGTGATGGCCAGATTTCATCAAAATATTTCAATCATAACAAAAGTTACACCACTTTTAATGAGGCCACCTACCGTTTTTGACGATTCAGAAACGTAACGCAACAAAAAGTAACAAAAACGTGATTTTATCAAGTCATATCTTAAATAACTGTTTGGAACTGAACTTGATAGTGATTCACAACTTGTGTTCAATGTGCCAACCACCAGTGCCAAAACTTCTTTTGAGTCTCTTTGCAAAGTTCTTGATGGACCTGTTGATTGATCTGACAGATTTCTTATTTACCAATTTGATTGTCATCTTGCTAAGTGACTTCTCAGTGACGAGCAGATACGCTGGTGCCCTGTTCCTTTTTTAATAGTAATAAAAATGATCATCTGGCATTATCAAAGCCTATTTGATAACAATTATTTGAGACGAGACTTAATAAAATCGTGTTTTTGCCACTTTTTGCTGCGTTACGTCTTTGAATCGTCAAAAAAAGGTGGGTGGCCTCCTTAAAAGTGCCATAACTTTTATTCTGTATGAAATATTTTGCTGAAATCTGGCCATCGTGTGTAGACATGAATTGTCTTTAAGCTTGTAAAATTTCATTTCGAAATTCTTACTTCCGGCCAAGATATTGACCAGAATAATTAGATTGGTTTTTTGTTACTTTTTTATTGCGTCACGTTTTTGAATCGTCAAAAAACGGTGGGTAGCCTCACTAAAAGATATTTAACTTTTGTTCTGCTTGTAATATTTTTTTGTAACTTGACCATTGTACGTAAATATGAATTGCCTTTAATACTGTAAAGTTTCATTTAAAAATTCGTATGTTTGGCCAAGATATGGGCTGAAAACCGTAGGGGATTACTTTTTTGGCGCACCCTGTAGGTGTCATTAAAGTTCACTTAAGTTGGTGTTAAAATATACTCAGTCGCACCAAGTAAGCGAACAGCCGTTTATAGCCTAAGCTTATTCGAATCCGATTCCGGTTTTATTATGTAGACAACTATAGACACCTTAATTAGACAACTACGACTGACGCTATAAATAAACTTGCCTTGCTCATAATTAAAGCATCGTTAAAACAATTATTGTTGAGGTAAGATAAAGGCGTCGAAAGGCGGTTAGATTAGATGTCCGGGTCAGAAATTAAAATTTAACGTCTTAACCAGCGCACGTCGCTATACTGAGTGCACACTGATATTATTTCTATTGTAAAAAAGTAAATAAAATCTGGGCACGTCATCAAAGTAAGGTGTGTATTGCAACCACAGCAATTTGCTTATTTTGCAGGCGTCCATATCTACTGCAGTCATCACTTTTTCCTATACTTATAACCTACTTTTACCCATTGCGCGTCCAGGGCAATCCAAAATCTATTACTTTCCGCGATGTTCGACTATTTTCTGCTCGTAATTTCACTTATCACATTATTTCCCATTGATTTCTTTGTGAGGTGAGTATATGCTGTATGCCCGCGTATAGCCTACATAGAGCCTACCTTCGTGTACAGCCCTGTTCACAACGTATCGTATGATCTACTGGTGCAGGTAACAAGGAACCAAGTAACAATGGATGAAACAATGAAAGAAGCTGATGCTGATGATCTACGAAACACGACCGCCACCTGGTGGTCAGAAACCGTCTCGATCGCCGACACCGACCAACAACAGACGGCTCCAATTCCGGAAGAAGAATCCACGTCACGTGACATCCAACTGTACGTCGTCATCGTCTTCCTGTCGCTGATGAGCGTCGTCGGGACGGCCGGAAACGCGCTCGTCTTGTGCGTGTTCTTCCGGAAGCGGAAGGAGATGGCCGTGTCGACGCTGCTCATCATCGTTCTGGCGGTCGTCGACTTTGTCACGTGTCTCGTCGTCATTCCCTACACCATCTACATGGAGTCGGTGGACTTCCACGTGGACAGCGACCTCTCGTGCAAGATCTACCAGTTTCTCATCACGTCGAACATCCCCTTCTCGGCGCTCATCATGGTCCTCATCGCTGTTGATCGCTACCTCTGCATCTGTCACCCGTTCCTCCGCATTCTGACCGTCGCTAGAGCAAAGGGCGTCATCGCTGCCCTTGGCATCTTCGCAGCCACCCTTGGACTCTGTGTGTCATTGATGTTCGGTGTCTATCAGCGAAAAGTGGAAACGTTGACCACCGTCCAAGAAGAAGGAGGCTACCCTACGACAGGCTCTTTCGAAACGGTTGCTTTGTCTGGGTCCTGGTCCACCGCAGAATCTGCGTCAACGGGAAATCTGGGGCGTCAGGCCATCAGTACCACAACTAAAGGGACAGTTCAGAAGCAGTCCAGAATGGTATCCGGTCGGATCTCAGTGGAATCACCGGCTCAAGCAGATCCTCCACTGAACCTTGCAACTGGGCGGCCGGCCAGAGAGACCGTCGGATCCGCTTTCATCAACGAGTCCACGCCACAAGGGCATTTTCATGAGGATGGTCTGGGTCGTCAGCTGGAAAACGCTGGTCATTGCGAATCAAACGACCTATTGATCAGCGCAGATTTCCAGTTCTATTACCAGAAGCTCTACACGGCAATGTATCCCGTCTGCCTCAGCATCGTCATCATCCTCTACGTCCTGATATATCGCTCGGTTCTCAAGCGCCGCAGTCGGCGACAGAAGGAGAAGAGCAAGACCAAGGGCGTCGTCCGCTCCCTCAACTCCTCGGCCCCCAACAGGAACCACCACCGGGTAGAGCAGGCAGACAACACCGATCGAGCGGAGGGCCCTCAGTGTATCAACGGGGACGATCAGCACGCAGCCGAAATCGAGCCGATCATGCAGCAGGAGTCGGACGACGCGCCGAAGGAGCGCTGGCATGGAGGAGGAGGCGGCAGTCACCAGGGTGAGACCCGGATCAGTAAGGCGGAGAGCACCCGACTGGCCAACCTGAAGACGGCCGCCATGCTGTTCGTCGTTACCGTCGTCTTCGTTGTTACGTTTCTACCGGCGTTTCTTATGGTCCTTCAGCTGGTACCGAACAACGTCATCGTCTTCTATCTGTACTTTGCTTACAACGTCGCAAACCCCGTCATCTACTCATTCATGAATCCGAACTTTCGTAACGATCTACTCAAACTGTTCAAGAGCCGCCGTTAAGAAGCACCAGTTGTAAGTTATGTCTGATGTCAAGACACAGTCAAGTGCCACGTGACATCCTTCAGACCCTATCAGAAGCAACTCACTTAGATGCCCCGTGTCCGCCTCCCCCAAGTCCGCTGTCAAGCTAGGAACACAAACAATCTCTGTATCAATTGCATGGTAGGCCTACAATGCACCTCGCGAACCAGGAACAACCACGTCACTCTTGCGACCGCACATCAGCACGCTCTCCATTTATCGTGATAGAGACGGCGGCTTGAAGTAAACAAAATATTTCTGTTCAAAGTAGCTGAGGAGAAAACAAGACATCAAGAAGCGGTTTATATTTAATGACATCTTATGACTGCAAGCAGTGCAAGGGTCCTTTACGAAATGTGCATTAAAGTGGAATAAAACATTAGAACTCGGGATTCTTGCACTGGGATCACTACTGAATGGGCTGGGAGCAGCGCTATAGAAATTCCTAATTAAAATAAAAAAAGAGACAACAAATATTAGGAACAATATAATTTAAAGACATGAGTTCAAATGCCTAGTTGAATATTTACTTATTGAGTCTGAATTGATTTAATTTAATAAAAAAATTATTTAATTATATATAGAATTATCCAACATGAATGCTGTACCTTTACAAACAAATTCAAAATGAGGATTTACTGTAGAATAAGATAACAGTGACACAATTGAAAACCGTAACAAGCACAAATATAAGAAATTAAACAAACAATACTTCTTTCAAATGTGCTACAACTATAAAACAATCACTGATACTGAATGTGTATGTTTCTATCAAGACACTAATAGAGCATGTTTTTTGTAAGTACTGCACAAAGCACAGTTGTGCAATTACTACACTGTAATTGCATAATACTAATCACAATTTAAAAACCGATGAATCATTCAAGCAACTTGGCAATTTTAATTACAACCTTACACTCTTCGACCACGGCAAAATCTACTTTTGTGACAAGGTAAAATTGCATATCAAATTTCATATCTACAAATTTTTTAGAATACGGTAAAATCTACTTTTGTGACAAGTCAAAATAACATATCGAATTTCATATCTACAAATTTTTTAGAACATGGCAAAATCCACTTTTGTGACAAGTTAAAATAGCATATCGAATTTCATATCTAAAAATTTTTTAGAATACGGTAAAATCTACTTTTGTGACATGTTAAAATAGCATATCGAATTTCATATCTACAAATTTTTTAGAACACGGTAAAATCTACTTTTGTGACATGTTAAAATAGCATATCGAATTTCATATCTACAAATTTTTTAGAACACGGTAAAATCTACTTTTGTGACATGTTAAAATAGCATATCGAATTTCACATCAACAAATTTTTTAGAACACGGTAAAATCTATTTTTCTGACAAGTTAAAATAGCATCTCGAATTTCATATCTACAAATTTTGTAGAATTCATAATCACTGAATTTTGATAATTTCACAAATTTGCCTACAACACTAACAAGAATTACTGATTGTAATTGTCGTGCTTACATAGGATATGATTTTCTTTGCAATTCACATATATTTTACACACAGCTCTTGTGCATAATAAGTTAACAACAACCGCCAGTTACTGGTCACTGTAATTGTAATCATCTCTATTACATGCTCATGGTAATTTGATCGACCTTGTAATGTCTCTCATTGCCACAACCACACATTACAATGTCTTTGGCATTCAACACATAAAGTCATGACATCTATGGAGTACTTGCCTCACAAACACACAACAGCAACATGTAAAACATTAAAAATTAATAAATATAATCACAACTCCACTTTATTCTAATTACAGTAATTATAATTTAACAAACCAGAAGCAGCATCACGTTAGATACAAAACGGGCTGTAGTCGATTAGATTAGAGATAAGAAAAGCAGGTACACTTGATTTGTCTGCATTAATGAACCAATGTAATCTTGAACAATTATTATCAGAACACTTGTCTTCAATCAATGGCTGCCTTAAGTTAACATCAGTCAGCTGCTTAAATTCATGAACGAATAGAATGCCAAGAATGCAAGGACAAAATTGTCTACATCACCACCTCATTCCTTTGGGTTGAAATCGCCACTGTCACTGTCTGATCCCCAAACACCATCCCCCATTAGGTCTCCCTATTCCCCATTAAGTGTGGTCCCATCCCCATTCCAATTTCAGAGCAGCAAAACGGCAAGATATAAATGTTCCTGCATATTAAACAGGTCACTGTTAACACCTCAAATTTTAAAATTTAAAATACCTAACTAAAATTAAACTGAAATTAATAAGATTTCAAATATTCAAGGACTTCAATCATAGAACACAACCACTTAACACTATGCACAGACCTTGTCAGTTTAATGGATAGTTCATTACCATAATAGACTGGACACAGTTATAATCGTTACCTCGAAAAATACCGCATTTGAATTTCCATCACCATGGAAATACCGCAGACCTGGTTAGCATCCCCCGATACCCCATGGTATTACGGCTGAAGAAAAGGGTTCGAATTCATCAGGGCATTACCACTTTCCCCCATACCTTGTCACTCTTTAGTCTAGAACAAAATAATGCCACTTCTGTTAACTTACCTACAGCACAAATTAATCCACATAACCCTCCTATCCTTTGTAAGTTTCTCGAAATCCAACCACTCTGGAACAGATTTTGCTGCCTGCCTATTGATATTTGTTTTGACAGAGCACTGTCAATAAGCTGGTTCCCTCAACTTTGCTCTTCCGAGTACTGGAAAAGGAATCAAGATTGTGATCGCAAACACACTTGAAAAGTACAGTAGAAATCCAAGACACCGGAAAATGGTTTACAATGAGATGCCACAGACAATACTTGCTAAACTGAGAATCTAAACTGCTCCAGCAGTGTTCACAATTCACAAACACAATAGATTATATATATATATATACATAATATTATATATATATATATATCCATATACATATTTAATACATGTATATATAATACATGTATACTGTATTTATATATAATACATGTACAATGCAAACACAATATTTAGAATACATGCATAAATATACTGAATAGACGGCAAATTGTACATGTAGTATGTTCAGGGAATGTCTCAGATGTCTATTGCACTGGGTCGTCAACGAATTGTACAATTGAGAACTACACAAATTTTCTATTCAATACTTAAGATGATGAGTTACTTTACAACAAAAGCATTGCAAAAAAATCCTAAACCTATTACTAATTGATTGGTTTCTGAGCTGGAAGCAAGCTTTGGTGGCTTTGGGGTGATTTAGGGCAACTTAGGGTGAGTTGACGTGAACCGAGCAGGATTTAGGTAAAGGTGAATTGGGTTGGTGTGGTTCAAACTGATTAAAACTGGGCTTGAATGGGTCTGGCTTGTTTTTAAGTGGAATGGAGTTGGGATTGGTTGCTGCTGGTTGGTGAGGCATGGTAGTTAGGGTGAGGTCAATCCATAAACACATGGGCGCCCACACATATGGGCAAGGGGGCGCTTGCCCCCTGGAAAATTGAAACCAATTTTTAACTACCTTTTGGCTGCCACAAATTGCTATGCATTAAAGTCCTAACGATAAGTAATGATACACAGCGTGAAAGTGCTGAGAAATTTACATCTAGAAACCTCTACGAAGAATACCACCCATGTTCTTAATTTCCTGTTTTGCATTTTCAAGCTCTTGCAAAAAATGTAACTGTGACGATTGTGAATTTTTCACCCATGCAAAAATATCTGAGGGCACCCATGCATGAACGATTGTTGGTTATATGGGTTGGGCTGATGATGGGTGGGTTGCTGGGGTTGATTTAAGTGGACTGTGATGGTTTGAAGAGTTAGACTGCAGGGCAGTTAGGTTGGTGTGGTCTGAGAGGATCCTCCTGGATTGTCGATGTTCATGATTCGCACCCACTCGGAGTGATTGTCTTCGAGGTTCTTTGTCATTATGCAAACGACGTTTGTCCGCTGACTCTCATCCTCTTCCACTTCCTCTTCCACCGCATCCTCCTCCGCTCCATCTCCGCCTGGAAAGAAAACATCAGCTACGTATAATCAATGGCTCTACATAATTATAAGGACATGCGGATGGAATGATGGCCGGATGACTGATGAGTGCTGTTCCAAGTGTTCATCCAGTATCAACTGACTCCAATTATATCTATTGCTCTTCAGACATTCAATTCAAAATTAAATGCCACTCGTTCGCGAAATCATTGGTTGAACTAAAACATCATCGTCCCATTAATTTTTGCACAATCCAGCACAACAGGTCACGCTGTTTTGCCCTCACTGAACTCAAAGCAAACCGACATTGATCTTTGCATGAAGGTGGTGACTGACAAAATATCTGACTTAATAATAATAATAATAATAATGTTCACTTAATTTAAAACTGACACAAAGCAGAATTTCTACAATTCAGAGTATGACGGATGATCACAAGTTATTTCAGGAGTCGAATTTAACTTTCCGGCAGCCAACAGGGCACCATCACGTCCTACTAAACATTTTACCAACACCATCTGTACTGCATTCGACTTGAAGATCGTGTTGACCTTTGTAATGGTAGCAGCAAGCAATCCCACGTCCGTGCCAGAGTGCTAACCATTACACTAACCCCCAGCGTTTGTGAACAAGCTACATGTATAAGACAAAAGCTAGGACTTTCTAAATTAGCACTTTGCAAATGTTTAGTTTACATAGTTACAACTTAATTAATATACAACTTAACATGCACTAAGAAGGAAAGATGTCATGCCCTACCGTTGCTGTCGCTAGAACTCTCTGGAAGGGAGCTCGGAAGAAGTCCGGCACCAAAGAGCGAGTCGCAGAGTGGAGCAACGAGATGCGTTATGAACGACTCCTGGAGTTTGGCCAACTGCGGATGAGCGCGGTCCATGTACGGAGACACGGAGATCTGCATCGAGTGTTCTTCATCGCCCTATCATAGATATCAAAGAATCAAAGATATCGTAATCCAAGGTATCATAATCCAAGATATCATAATCCAAGATATCATAATCAAAGATATCACAATCCAGGATATCATAATCCAAGATATCATAATCCAGGATATCATAATTCAAGATATCATAATCCAAGACATCATAAATCCAAGATGTCATAATCCAAGATATCATAAATCCAAGATATCATAATCCAAGATATCATAATCCAGGATATCATAATTCAAGATATCATAATCCAAGACATCATAAATCCAAGATGTCATAATCCAGGATATCATAATTCAAGATATCATAATCCAAGATATCATAAATCCAAGATATCACAATGCAAGATATCATAATCCAAGATATCATAATCCAGGATATCATAATTCAAGATATCATAATCCAAGATATCATAAATCCAAGATGTCATAATCCAAGATATCATAATAGGCCTACAAGATATCATAATCCAAGATATCATAATCCAAGATATCATAATCCAAGATATCATAATCCAAGATATCATAATCCAAGATATCATAATCCAAGATATCATAATCCAAGATATAATAATACAGGATATCATAATTCAAGATATCATAATCCAAGATATCATAATCCAAGATATCATAATCCAAGATATCATAAACCAAGATATCATAATCCAAGATATCATAATCCAAGATATCATAATCCAAGATATCATAATCCAAGATATAATAATCCAAGATATCATAATCCAAGATATCATAATCCAAGATATATTTTACTCTCAGAATGATCTGCCATATGCGTAATTGCGTATCCACCGATATATTATGTAGGAATATTGAATTTACGATGAATCAGTAATAAAGAAACGACACATTTCTTGGTTATCGTCGCAATTCTTGATAAATTCCACTATGCTCGCTGATTTATTCAAAAAATTTGTATAGTGCCGCTTCAGGAAGCCTACTCAGAGACGCGTTGTGAAGCTGGTAATAACTATATCGGTACAGGCCCGATGGGAAACATTCCAGTAGGTCCCACTAATTTCAAACTGCTCGTTGAGTGTTTTGGTAATAATCAATCAATGCTAATGAAATGTAATGCATATAAAGAATTGTTATCTGTATTAAGTGTATATAATATATATCCAGTTCTAGTTTACTCATTTGTGATTTATCTATAGTTTATACGCAACAATATTTATACAAAATTTATACTCCATTCCTCTTTGACTCTCTATCAAGGATAGTCAACCCCTTGAAAATCGTAGGCAGGGCAGTTAGGTTGCTATGGCCCTTGCCAGCTGGCCCACCTGAATCATCTGTTCTGGTCTGGTACAGGTGGGCCAGCTGGCATGTTGCATTCAATGGCTGAGAGCAGCAGTGAGAGACAAATCTGCATACAGGATGGTAATGTATGGGAAATCTGCTGTATCTGATAAATTTATGATAAATCAGGCCAGAATAAAATTATAGGGTTCAGGTGGGCCAGCTGGCATGGGACTTAGATTTTCAGGGGGGGCCTGCTCTTCCTGATAGAGAGTCAAAAGGGAATGGAGATCCTTTAGTATAAATATTTATGTACATGTAGGTACAATATCGATAAATCCGTACCTTAGACCGTCCTGTGAAGAACTGCACGTTGATATATATACATGAATAAATTAGTACTGGATAGTACTGGATATTATTATATACAGATAACATATTTTTATATGCAGTTAGCATTGACTGATCATTACCAAAATATTCAATGAGCAGTTTGAAACTAATGGGACCTAGGTTTCCCATCTGGTCTAAACCTATTTGCCGGGCACGGTGGTGCAGTGGAGGGTTCGGTGCCTTGGAGCTGGAGGGTTCCAGGTTCGAATCCAGCTCAATCTGCCGCTTAGGGACGTTGAGCAAGTCGTGCGCTTCGACGTGAAACTCCGATGTAGTGTCCATGCTGTAGTCGGGAGCACCTCTGATTAGTGAGCTAGAAGGGGGGCTATAAGCAAATGCGAGAAATAAAATAAATAAATATATATTACCAGCTTCACATCCATGGGCTTAGATGACGAGTTTCTGGATATGGAGACCAGTCAAAAATAATAATAATCACATTGATAATGGACGTGATGACAAAATGATGTGATTTACTGATATAAAAAATTGCATAAAGCCTCTCTTTTTCCTGCTGGACACATTAAAGATGAGACAAAAAGAATTGAGTGGGACATTTTCTGCCAGGTCTGGAGAAAGAAATAATTGAAGGAAGATTGGAGGGAAAGAGATGCAGAGGAAGACCTAGACAAAAGCTGCTGGACAGGATGATGAAGGAGGGATACAGAGAACTTAAGGACATGGCACAACAGCGTGAAAGGTGGAGACATTGGACGTTTGAACCCACCACTTGGCAGAGACCCTAAAGAAGAAGAAAGCCTCTCTAGCTAGATTAAATGATAATCAACTTTAAAAAGACAATATACACTTACGGGAGTATGGGTTTAACTACCTAATATTGCCTACCAGAAAGTTCTAATTATAGAGCACTCTTAAACTGCCCAGGTACCTACATGTATAAATATTTAGAAATGTTTCTATGTATGCAACTATGCAACTATGCATCTCAGCACATATATATATATATATATATATATATATATATATATATATATATATATATATATATATATATATATATATATACTGCCTTTCCCATAATAAACATGTAAGTGGAAATAAAAAGGAAACACGTAATCTTCATCAGCACTTCCATAAATAATCACTATTAAATTGTAGACCTAACAGAGTTCTAGCTAATGAGGTCTCAGGTCATGCCTGTTGATAGAATTCCTCCGAGATCCGTTCGGTCCAGAGAGAGTGCAGCTGCCAGTTTTTGCACGGACTGCTGATGTCGGCCATTTTTAGGACAACCTTGCTGACCATGAGCCGATCTTCTTCCTGCGTCCAGTTAAGTCCCGGTCCGATATCCAGACTCACCTACACGTCGTAAAAACTCTTCTGTATTCATTCAGCTCAAATTAAATTCGTCAAAGTAACTCATGGCAGAAGTTAATCACACTGGAAAAATAACTATGCTGAAAAATAAATTAAAACATTCTGCTGTTTATCTAGACCATTCGGAAAATAAACCTTACATAATGAACAGATATGTAAATAAAGAAATGAAATAAACAAACGTGAACCGCCCATCCGAAACTACCGGTAGGTGCTTGTCAGTAATGTTAATAAAACGTCATTTGATAGGTCTCACAGAGCAGAACTTATGGAGGAATAAAGTAAATTCTAATTTTTGACAACAAAAGCCTGCTTTTACTGTGGTGGGTCACAAATAAGCAGATAAAAATACAGATGCAAACTTCTGTAATACTAAACCATGCTATGTTATATACACACACACGCGAAAGAAAAAATCACACCTGCATATACACAAATGAAAAAATCCCACATACATAATATGCGAATGAAAAAATCACACACACAAATGCAAATACGCAAATGAAAAATCACACACACATATATGCAAAATAAAAAAATCCCACAAACATAGATGCAAATGAAAAATCCCACATAGATATATCCGAATGAAAAAATTACATGCATATAATACACGAATAAAAAAATCATGCATACATATACGCGAATGAAAAAATCACACGTAGGCTACATAGACGCGAATGAAAAAATCACACGTACATATATGCAAATGAAAAAATCACGCATACATATACGCAAATGAAAAAATCACACATATATATACACGAATACAAAAATAAACAAGACGAACCTTGTTGTTGAAATCGGCCAGAATATCAAAATGTCGGACAAGGTCAGTTGCGAGAATTTCATCTAAGACAAGATAGCGAAATCGCTTGAACTCTGTATCGCTGAGGTTTGCGAGCCACGCGTGCTGTGGGTTGGAGATGAGAAGACTCCACGCAGACGCAGCATGGTGGTTCTCCAGCACAGAACGGTTGTTGTAGAGAACGGCCTGCAAGAACCAACCATATAAATGCTATAGGTCATGGCAGAGTAAACAAGCAATCATGTAAACCGTTGACTGTAAGTGCTATATACACGCAAAATCCATTCGCTAAATGGTTCCATGTGTATCCACCAGCCACACTATGGAAACTTTTCTTGTTGTGTAAGCATCATTTGAGTATGTGTTTATGTCTGGCAGACGTTGGTCGATGCCTTGTGCGTATAAGACACAAGTGCCATAGAAGTGACTAACTACATACGTATCTGTATCAACACATTTGATGCAGAATCTTTTTAGCACCTCACAGTGCAGCACACAAGTGAATCTAACTGATTTAACCAAGGTAGACAAGAAGGCATTATGCTTGAGATGTCTAAGAGTTCCATTAGTCACATAAAACACTTAGGCAAATGTACTGAGAGTGCATGATGAACTGGAGTGAAAAGTGGAAGCAAAGCAGCCGCATTTATTGCATCTGGAAAGCAAAGCATAATGATTGCCGACCTAGCTGACTCGTTTGTGTTGCACCTGTCTGAAGTTACAGAGTAACCTGATAATTGGGATGGTATGGTGCCGACAGACAAGGTAAGTGCCAGCAAGAGGTTCTTCAACGTGATGCTCTGTGGAATCGGAAGTATAGTGTTTCTCACATTGCAATGCAATGAACTGTCCTTCCTCATGTGCTCTCACATTGTTTAAGATGGTGGGCAGCAACAGATCATGGTGCCATAAAAACTGTCCTCTAACAACACATTCAATACAGTGGAATTTATATGTATACATGGAATGTACAGTGCACAGAAAGAAATGCCACACTGAGATAAGACTGTCTACCAAAAATAAGAATGCATATTACAGTCAATCATGAATACCAATACCTGGACGTCAGTCAGTAAACTCTAGAAAAACTATAACAATCTACTATAATAACGGTTCGTACATTTCTAAATTATTTACCCATTGATGACAAGTTTAGTAATACAAGCTTTGGACATAAATCAGTAAAGATAAAGCATGGTGCAGAAACCTGCAGAGTAGCTCTTGCTTGGATTGATTGACTGACTGGTTGATGCTTTTATTGAACACTGAACAACAGCCTAGAGTTGCAGCTCAATCTTCAAGAGCGCTGATGAATGTCAAAAGGTTAAAATGTAAATGGGACATAACAAACATTGCAGTAAAGCATTTGGTCTAATTACTTACACTTCCAACTGATTTCCATGCTTAGATAAAGAAGAAGCTTTGCGCTTAACTAAATGCTCTAGAGTCTAGAAGGACTACTCACAGGACAGTTTAAAATACATTTAGCAGCATGCTTAGGCGTTGAAGGATCCACATGTATATAAGAGCTTGATGTCTACAGCCACACAACTAGCATCAGTCTAACTGCATGTAAACTATGACTATGATTTAGTATAAGCAATGGTGTTGATTCTTGTTCTCTTCTGCTTTTTCGCTCAGTCTTACTACTGCAAGGAAGACTAGATAAGTCTTTAAGCATCCTCTCCTCATGAGTCGATCCACATAATCCTGCGCTGTGACATCGTTTTCAAAGCCTACCTAACTTCGTCTGGCAACGTTTATTATAAATTGCTATATACAATACCTGATACAAAATGTGCATTATGAATGTATTTTCCACAAAATCGATTCCGGTAAATTGAATTTGATTTTATATGATTTGATGGGTAACAGTGCATGCACCAAGTAGGCCCACCCAAGAAATTTGTGCAAAAAAGTGCACAAAACCGAAAAATTTGCATAAATTTTGAGCAAGTTAAAAATTATGAAGAACGTTAATTTTGTACAAACGAGTATACAAAAGTATCTGACCGTGCTTTTGTTGTTTAGCGTACGGTATAGCTTAGCATCCAAGAAATTAGACAACAATGCAAAAATGCAATTGATTCCTATAACCATGAGAGTAATATATTCAGACAATTGCAAATAATTCTGATTTTGCTAAAAATGCACTACCAAAAACAATGTCCTTAACTACAAATTCCTCCATAATTTCAATGCAACCATCCCATTCGGTGACAGCCATTTTTATTTATCGCCCAACGGTCTTGTGGCTACGATGAATTACCATGCACCACAGTCATTTTTAAGTCAAACAAAGCCAAATTTTGAAAATTACAGCGGATTTTACGCAAAAATTGCACACAATGCCATTTTTTCTGCTGTTGCGCGATACTTTGATTTTTGTGTGAAAATTGCGTGGCATAAGATATAAAATTTCTGGAGGGTCTACTGCCCTGTTGAGTCTTCACTTAACTACTGACCAGAGGATGGCAGGTGGCAATGAGGAAGGCGTTTGTTCTGCCTGGATGATCATAGTCATGCATGGCTGCAGCAGTCAGCATTGCCATCAGCTCCAGTGCCAGGAAGTTGGAGCCCATGATGCCAGAGGAGCCATTGTCTGAAATCTTTGACATCAGCGAAGTCGTTCGTAAGTCTGTAAGAACATTCAACAAAGAAAATTTAGCATCCTAACACAAACACGCTTCTTCAGCCTACTGTCACTGAACAACATAGATCAGTTAGACAGTAACGGGTGAAGCACATTTGAGAGGTTCTAAAGGCACTATATAAATGCTTTTATGCGTACACACCTAACAACACGCACGCATGCATACATACACACATATATAATCGTTCATTCATTCTATGGATTTATATAGCGCCCCTTCAAGAAACCTACTCAGGCAGTGGCGGTTCTACCGGGGGGGGGGGGGGGGGGGGCTGGGGGGGCTACAGCCCCCCCAGCTGAAAAGTTAGCCCCCCTAGATTTTCATAGCCCCCCTATACAAATGTTAGCCCCCCAGTTAAACGCTTAATCAGCTATATAATATTGCCTACAATGTCTCTTGGTACCAAGAGCCTTCTAATTCACTAATTCTTAGATGCTGTTTTGTGAAGCTTTGGTACTGTAACACAGCAATAAATATCACCTTTCACATACCCCTGCACTGCAGCTTCAATGAGTGTGCTCAGACACAAGCACATGTCTATCTATACTAATATAGCTGCCCTTCGACTACAGAGGACCCTTGGGGTGTTCAAGCGAAAGTGAGGAGCTAATAATGGCTTCGCTTCAGCGACTGAGATTAAGGATTAAGCCATACGACTGAGATTAAGGATTAAGCCATACGCCAGCACTTAATTACCCTGTATGCTGTAGTGACACCAGCTTCATCCTTAGCTCACGATGGCAGCGGGGCGGCCACAGGCCCCAGATTCAGCAGCAGTGCAGCACAGATGGTCAGACAAGGCCAGGCCAGATAAGATCCCATGTGTAGGCGGCCTACTATAATAGTGTATACACTATACAGTATACTCTATATACCGGGTATGTGTATATGTGCAAGCTGGACGTTTGGAGCACGCACATGACTACATGTGTACATAATTATAAATGGCCAAATTCATTGTGAGAATTAAAAAGAGAAAAGTTGATGAGTTAAAATTTAAACGATGAAGTTTTCGACGGCAATGATAAAGCTACAGCAGGTTTGTAAAATGGCAATGAATCTACGTGGAAGGGGATAAGTCATGGGAGAATTTACCAGTTGCAGGAATATTTTTGCCCGAAACATGAGTGCCCGCAAGTAGGCTACTTTTGCAGAAGGCGAAAACACAATGGTGACGGTTAGATTTTAGCAAGAGCGTGAAAATGCAAACAAGAAATTAGGAACATCAGTATTTTTTTCATAAGGGTTTTCCAACTAAATGTAAATTTGTCGGTTTCAGGAAAACTGAGTTTATAATTTCAGATGCTAATGAAGCAGAACACTCATATTATAATATACTAGCTGAATTACCCGGCGTTGCCCGGGAAATTTCGATATTTTGGTCCACAGCCACGCTGACCCCGTTCCCACTTAACCTTTCTCACCCCACCTTCTTCCATCGGCCCCAACCCGGTCCCAGCCTGAGGTGCCTGGCGTTGTCGGTGAAATGTAGATTTTTCGCCCCAACCCAACTCCCATTGCAACCGCCCCTGCAGGGCGGGTTCGTCACCCTCCGTTGTGGCCAGCATTTGCCGGCGAATTTTGGTTCTTTTGCCTAAACCCGTCCGCCCTAAATACCGTAATGTCCAGATGGCCTGTATACGTACGACGACACGGTACTATATTAATTACCGGTATCCATTGTCATTGTCTTGCGATCAACCGTTCATAATATTATTATCAGTGTTATTAGTATAATTTAGCGAAAGCGCGCGCTATAAAATCGGCCGCCTAAAGCGAAGTAAAGAAGTGATGACGTCATAAATCTATGGGTTCTTTGAAAGCGATCCGGCGACCAATCTTAAATACTGCATTATATTAGCTTTCGTCGGATTATTAAAAATTAAATGTTTCAAATTCGGCAAAGGTAAGATTTTTGGATCGCGAACCCCCCTATATTTGTTAATGGGTCCTAAAAAGTATTTTTGTAAATATTGGGAAAAATCGGTCGGGCGGATAAGAAGAAAATTGTTCGCAAACATTGGAAAAGTTTGCCTTTATAGTTTTAGATGACATGAGAATATTATAATATAAACCAAGTTTTGTTATGGAAGGAAGCCTAAAAAGGACACTAGTACTCCTCAAAATCTTTACTAAGCTTATACATGGAGGTATCACATTCAAAAGATCATTTTCAAGAAAGACTAAGTACTGTTTTTTCGCAACCTGACAGATGAAAAAGTGTTCTGCAAACCTGCAAGTAGATAAATTGGAGCTATTTTGTTTGTAAACTTATTTAGACATGAGTTATTTGCTCAAAACATGTGTTACAGTTACAATAATGAATCAACTTGTGCAGTGCAACAGACAAGTTGAACATGCAACATTTGTGCTCTGTGGATTCTTCAGAAGATGACATACAACATTCTTTAGATACCCTTTGGCAGGGCATGCAAAAACTACCCTTCTTAAGCCTTTTGTACTGTCTTTCTAGAAAAGCTAAAAATATTGGTTTTGACAAAAGTTAAACATGATACGTTTTTCTTCGATGTGTTAATCGTAAATCCTCAAATATAGAATTGAGGTACGAGTCTTTCTCAGAATCTGTTGCACTGTTCTTGATTCATCATTGTAACTGTGACTCATGGACACAAGTTTTGTGCAATGAAAAACTTATTTATTCATTCGTTCATTCTTTTCATTCACTAAAAATGTTGTGCTTTAGAAATCATTCTATTTAGGCCTATGGAATGTCAGTCAGATAGCCTAATATCAATTTTTATGTGACTATATTGCTGAAACGGGCAACGGGGGCCAACACACTCAACTGCGTGAACATATACATCTATGGGACAGGAGGGGCTAATGCAATTTTTAGCCCCCCCAGTCTAAAAAGTCTAGAACAGCCACTGTACTCAGGAATGTTACGGCCCCAGCGACGGAATATACATACATACATACATACCGGTACATACAATACATACATACATGCATCCATGCAAAAACTTAGCTGCAGCAAAGAAAGCTTGCTGAATAACTCTATCATCATGACAACAAATAATTATGAAGCACATCACAAATTAAAATTGCAAAAACGTGTAAATAATGGGATATATACATTTGCACGTACATGACTGCGACCAGAGGTAGATAAAGTTCTGCAAATAACTAAGTAAACGTACTATCATGTAAACAAACAGAAACACCAACCGGATAGTTCACAGCTGTAATCTCCCGGGATCACTTGCGTAAAGCCGTAAACTGGCTGCGTAACCATGTAATAAACAGCGTGCAAAACATCTGTAGCATGAATCCGATTATGATCTGAAACAACAATTGCGTAAACAATGCGCTAAACGATGTAATACGAAGCAGTGTGAGTAAAGGAAATGCAGTTACATTTCATCGGACATGTCATGTTACGTAAACAAAGCATCATTTATCATAAGCCCTGGAATCTCTCACAACTTGGCTTTCCAATCAAAACTACAGTTACACCTCTTCAGCCACATATGCCTAAAATCTCAACCTGTCATGTATTAATTTTCACTCTAGGTTTATCACAGGAAGTGTTTCAGCTGAAATAACATCTGTAAAAGTTTTACTGATTTAAAACACTGGGACCAGGAAACAAAATCAACGGCTACAGACCACTTTAGGTCTTCCACATGTCGCAATACATTTTTTTAAATTGATGTATAAAAGACTCATTGAATGAAAACATCGTCGCATAGACAGCTTGACGTTCAAAAGGACCATTATAATATTTATGGCACAGATCAAAATTGCAGGGAAAATACTGGAGTCGACTGATTTAAATGAATGTTATGCGGGAGTATGGAGAAACAGAGAAATAACAAAGAAATGAAGACAAAAACATAATTTTTAAGAGGTGCTAATACAACCCATTTTTTTCTTAAACAGGAAAAATGCAAATGAGTTGGCTAGAGAAAAACTAAAAGGATTTTCAAGACAACAGATTTAAAAGAAATGACGAAATAAGACAACAGTTTTAGGAGTACACACAGCTTGCCAGATAACCCTTCTCGTTTGGATATGTGAAGAGAATATGACAAAAGACTGAATTCCAAATATCACACTACTAGAATGAAAGGAAACGAAACAAAGGCAGACCAAGACTGCACTGGATAGACAAAACAATGCATGGAAGCTATAAAATACTTGCAATTAACATTGTTGAGTGGAACACTGGACATGACAAATGACTGCGGTCATTTAGGCCTACCTATCTCCACCCAAAGTGTATTAAGGTTGAGATAGGTAGGTCTAAATGACCTCAGTCATTTGTCATGTCCAGTGCTCCACTGCCTTGGTGGAGAGAGAGAGAGAGAGAGAGAGAGAGAGAGAGAGAGAGAGAGAGAGAGAGAGAGAGAGAGAGAGAGAGAGAGAGAGAGAGAGAGAGAGAGAGAGAGAGAGAGAGAGAGAGAGAGAGAGAGAGAGAGAGAGAGAGAGAGATCTGGTGGAGATCTTAATACACTTTGATCTCCACCAGATTACTGGCATCAGGAACTCATGATGATGATGATCATGATGAAGCACAACCCACTGCGACAGCTGCTTTGCCTCTCTCTCTCTCTCTCTCTCTCTCTCTCTCTCTCTCTCTCTCTCTCTCTCTCTCTCTCTCTCTCTCCCTCTCCCTCCCTCCCTCCCTCTCTCTCTCTTTCTGTCTGTCTGTCTATCTGTCTGTCTGTCTCTCTCTGTCTCTCTCTCTATCTCTCTTTCTGTCTCTGTCTCTCTCTGTTTCTCTTTCTGTCTCTGTCTCTCTCTGTCTCTGTGTCTCTCTGTCTGTCTCTCTCTCTCTGTCTGTCTCTCTCTCTCTGTCTGTCTCTCCCTCCCTCTCTCTCTCTCTCTCTCTCTCTCTCTCTGTCTCTCTCTGTCTCTGTCTCTCTCTCTCTCTGTCTCTCTCTCTCTCTCTCTGTTCTCATGGCAACTGGATTATGGTATTCACACATCATCCTGGACACCCACTCTAACATAACACAGCACTCATTAGCGTAATAAGCTGGTGCGTTGCCCCTTAAGTAGCACTTTGGAAATGTCTGAGTCTACGTCTGGAATGCAATATTTATGCACCATTAACACCTTAATGATGGGCTGCATTGGTTTCCATGCAGGTTTTCAGCGCTCTCTCATCGGTTAATTAAGTGATAAGTAATTTCAACAGATATATACTGCTACAGCATATATACTGCTGCAGCACCAGCATTTACAATCTCTATGTTGAGAGCTGAAAACCTCCTGAATTCCTCTGCTTTGCATTTATTATCAAGGGCAAATGTTTAAGTTCAAAGCTCATTTGCCCACCACAACAGAGAACTTAAAACATCAAGTCTATCGTTGTTTATTCTTGTCTAACAGAACAGCTCTTTTTAAAATCCAGTCTATCCTTGTTTATCCTCTTTTCCAAATACCTTTCCACATTAGCCTACAAAGTGTAATAAATTCTTTCTCAGTTTTTATCTCCTTATGCTGTATGGTGTAGCAAATTATGTTCCAACATACGAATTTTAACCTTGCTGCATTACTGCCTTTTACTTCTCAACGTCACAGGTACTGCATTTAAAAAACTATATAACTCGGATCATGCATGTTAAATGGTTGAGCATTCACTTTGCAATGCAGCATGTAAATCTGAGCTTCCTTTGAGATTGTCTGTGTTGATAAGAGACCAGAAGCTGGTCCTTAGTGCGCACAGCTGAACCCTTATCACTAGATGCAGCGATACTGAGCATAAACTAATCACATAAACGAGGCCAAAACTAGCAAGGCCAAAGCTGGGATCCACCACAAAAACAAGGCCAGGACAATACAACGTAAGTTCAGACCCAAAGTCAAGGCAGACCCGGACCAACTGAGGTCTCAAGCCTTAACGTAGCTGATTATTGATTTGTATATTGGCCACGTAGTTTGCTAGAGTTTCAGGAAAACAGCAGGAAGAGTCAAAACTTACATGGGTTTTCCTTATGGTAGCCACACTCCAGGGCATGGAAGTAGCAGATGAATTCCTTCTGGGGAATTTCGAAAGCTTCCAAGAGACCCAAGTCGGAAAAAGTCTTGTGCGCAACCTACAGCGGAAAAAACAAAATCAACAGAACAGTTGAATCCAACATCTCAGCAAATGATGGCTCCTGTTATGGATAATAGTTCTGCTGGCGCCTACGAGACGTCTTTAATGTTGCTGCTGTTGGTGTTATAAGGAGTGTTAATGGTCCATGTTCCAGAGTGAAAAAACAACTGTGGTCTAGAAAGCGAGGGGTGATGAGGCTGATGATGATGATGATGATCAACATGGCAATTTATGCAGTGCTATAACACGGCACATGTCGCTACAAAGGTGTTAAACACGAATTGCCGCATCACAACTTTAGCAGCCCATGCAGCACTTCTTCTAATGTCTACCTCATCTTTCTTTTTTCTAAAACAATTTCCTTTGCATCAGCAATAACCTCTTTCTCATCCACACATTGACGTCAAATAAGATAACTACATAACTTATACATGTACATTGTACAGCTCTGTGCATTTGCAAGTGCCTCATTAAAGAAAAAATATTATTATTACTATTATTATTATTATTATTATTATTATTATTATTATTATAATTATTACCTAACTGTATCAGAAATCTGTTGGAAATGTCAACAACTACTGGTTGGTAACCCTCATGCATCCCAATTTTAACCTTTACCACTCATGTGTCCACTCCCTCCGGACAAATTTGGGCTGATTCATTTTTAATCTGAGTGGTAAGGGTTAATATTTGATGAAAGTAAAAATCTGCAATTAAAACATGCCCCCCCAATGCCACTTGCAACTCTAAGTCCATATGGACCCATTTTCATCGTTGTGATTGTGACTCTCTACCACTGTTATTGTTTTCCCTCATGCTATTGCTATGATTGCTGTGCAATACTGTAACAACAGTTGCCTCTTCATGATTTGTGATGGTTGTTCTTCCTGTGGGGAGATCAGCAGATTGCTCTCGTTGCTCTGACTGTTGCATATCATTGTTGAGACTGTTGCTCTTCGAAGACGGATGCAAAGCAACTGTTGCTTCACATAATTTTGAGTGTTGCTCAATATTGTGTAGCCTGTAGAGTGCAGGCTGTTGTGCTTTGTTGCTGTGAATCTGCCGTGTGTTTATTTGTTCAGCTTGGCCTGGTTTATATTTTCAACAGGTATAGCCAAACACAAAGGCAGTACATTCACTGCACGCGAAAGGCAGTTGATAATTTTACAACCCTCTCTGCATTTAATGGACGCCCATGAAATCTCGTCTTAATGGCAGTTCGGCACGATAGCCACTCCAGCTGGTGCCATAAATTTACAATGCTGTAAAAAGCTCATTAGCGTTGCATCTTAGCTAAGATTATGTGGAGATTTTATGCTCTGCTCCAGTCGTCGTTTATTTTCAGCTTTCGTGCTACACCTTTCTCGAGTGTCTGTCTATGCGACTGTCTCTATGTGTCTTTTGGTTTGCGCATATGTGCATGCGTACATGTGCGTACTTCTCCATTCTTTATCCCTGGCTCCGTCTTTCTCACTCTGCAAGGTCTGCGTGTCCTTCTCCAGACCTTTGGTGCCAAAGTCTTTCTGCCTCTGTGTATCCAGATTTGTGTATCTGCTTGCCTGTATATTTCCATCTATCTGCCTGGGGGAACGGACATTAGCCCCCCCCGGACAAAAGCCCCCCCGGACAAAAGCCCCCCCGGACATTAGCCCCCCCGGACAAAAGCCCCCCCGAGGTAGGACATTAGCCCCCCCAGTCTATGATATCATTACCTAAAATGATGCACAAAATGTAACAATGGACCTAAGTTAAGTTAGGCCAAATTGCACATTAGTTTAACACTGGTAGAATATGCAAAGTTAATTGAAGGTTTATTATGCACATTACAAAACATTTAAAGGCATTAATTGTAGAACGACATAAATGTAAGAAATTCTAAGTCCAAAGTTTGTGAAATATAAATAAAAGTTTAATGCCTAACTGACTTTAGCAAACCTTCGTTGTAGCCAAACTGACACTAACAAGTTCATTTCTCTAATGTATTGAATCTAATTTTGAATTGAAACGACACTAATAAGCCTACGAAGCTGAGACGTAGCCTAACTGACGTTTACAACCCTTTATTGTAGGACACTAAACAAATAGACTATATAGGCCCTATCATTTCGAATTTAGGCCTACTGACACAATTAGGACCTAAATGACTCTAAGAACTTTCGTTTGCATGTGAATGCCAGTGACAAGTACGGCACTACTCCATGATTTGCACAAAGGGGGGCTTTTGTCCGGGGGGGGCTAATGTCCTAGGTAAAATCGGGGGGGGCTTTTGTCCGGGGGGGGGGCTAATGTCCGGGGGGGCTAATGTCCGGGGGGGCTTTTGTCCGGGGGGCTAATGTCCTACACCCATCTGCCTGAGTCCATGAGTGAATCGAGACTGTCTTTCTGTCTGCCTGTCTGTTTTCGTCTGTCTGTTTTTCTGTCTGTCTGTCTGTCTGCCAACAAAACTCATGCACTGCTGGGATTCAGATTTCAAGGAAGGCAAATGGAGGGCACCCATGTGCCAGGCAGCCTCCGATCACCAGCAGCCACCACCACCACCTCCACCACCTCCACCACCAGCAGTCTTCTTCTTCCTCCCTCTCTCTCTCTCTGCAGAGGTCCAAGGTCCAAATTCAGCTGAGGATACTGCTTACTTGTTTGGCATCAGTCACTGATCTGAACACGCAGCACGGGTCCACATTGCTGACCCGTCCTAATTGGAACCCTGCCACAAAACCAACCAACAACACGACGACACCCACGACACCATGGCCCAAAAAACTGTGACCAACAGAAGACTGTTAGGCTTGAACGTCGATACATATATCCATACATAACTCAGTCAGTAGTTTCAGTTTAACAACAGGGTGTAATAACAAAGATCACTAGCATTGCCCTCCTCCATTATCCACACTTGGGACTGGCACTGCCAAAGTGCAAGCAGTGGCGGAGTTTGTGATTCAGGTAAAGAATGGACTCCATTATAAATATACTAGCTGGGGTACCCGGGTTTGCCCGGGAAATTTAGGATTCGACACGCTCACGGCCACAACTACATGCACCACACCACACCCTACCACACTCCGACCTCCACCGGTACGCCATCCATAAAATTTGGGTTTTCCGAAAAATTTCCCCTCCAGCCCCCACCCCATCCCCCACCCCACTCCGACCTCCACCGGTACACCACTCGTGAAATTTGGGTTTTCGGGAAAATTTCCCCTCCAGCCCCCACCCCTCACCCACCCCATCCCCCACCACACCGACCTCCACTGATAAGCCACCCGTGAAATTTGGGTTTTTTGGAAAAAAATTCCCCCATGCCTCCCCACCCCCACCCCTGCCCACGCGGCCCCTGCGGGCTGGGGTGTGTGCTGGGTAGAGGCGAAGTGACCCGTGTGAAAATCTGCTTAGCTGTAATGTTTCAGGTGAATAAGTGTTAAAATATGC
This sequence comes from Lumbricus terrestris, assembly GCA_949752735.1. NCBI lineage: Eukaryota > Metazoa > Annelida > Clitellata > Crassiclitellata > Lumbricidae > Lumbricus > Lumbricus terrestris. Next base: position 24,286,425 of record OX457041.1, on the reverse strand, counting down.
ACGGCATTGGCAACGGCTGAAAAAGTAGCGAAAATGAGGGTTATGCCCCCACTCTGGCCCCCATGGTGGCAGAGATTCGCGAACCCCTCCACTGGGTGTCCCATGCCGAGACGGACACAGTAGTGAAGGTTCGGAGTGAAAAGTTCAACAACTGTTGAAATGCATCCCCATCAAACAGACAGACAGACACACAGAATCTTCTCTTTATCTGCTGTAGAAGTCCGTGGTTGTAGCAATTCCGATTTAAAGCATCCAGGGAGACACAAGATGTCATTAAAACTGGTTACCAGAGTCGTGACAAAATGTCGCCAAACTGCTTTACCTAAGTATAATCGTAAAAGGCATTTAACGCTTGTAGTTGGAATTCTCCTCAAACTTCAGTGGATTTCTAAGCAGCTGTTTCAATGGTTCCAACAGCCAGAACATTGTCTTTAATTAACGGTGAACAAAGCTATAATATTATGTTTTAGTCTACCAACAGAAATTTTCGGGGGGGGGCAAAATTTTAGACCTCGTGCTGAAAAATTTTCATTGATCTTGGCCAAAAAAGCTGATGACTCTTTTTGTCATTTCGTCGAAATTTCTTGAAAATATACTTATTTTCCATGCCAAAACAGCTGATGGCCTTTATTTTTTTAGTCATCTAGTCCAAAATATCTTGCAGATATGCCATTTTCCAGCCAATGCTAAGATATTTGGACACCTGGTGCTGTACTTTTTCTCTCTCACCTTTTCCCACTGCATTAGTTGAAAGCTTGTTGAAACCTAATGGTGGGGCCACGTCCTGAGCACATTCTGAATGGGGGTGGGGGGCATGGACGGATTGGCCCCCTGGATCCGCCCCTGCTACCAACCAAATCTTGATAATTCAGTAACTGCATAGCAAACCTTTCTGCATTTTTATATGAAGTATGAGAGCAGGCCCATTGATGAGGAGTTAGGTAAAGTCTACTTTAATGGCCCTTGTGCCATCCATAACATCGTCATAAACTGCTGGCAATTACTCACTCAGCCTTCACCCATATTTGACTACATGTGGATTACTTTACAATATCTAACAATACATTACCATACCATAACTAATTCTTATCACACTAAACTTCATCACACTCTTCCATGCCTATTTAATTAATCAATTTAATTAATTAATTCATTCGATTGATTACTCTTACCTTACTACAGCCTACCACATGTAACATAACAGCATACTGTTTACATAAACACAGGCAAGATGTATAGTGTCTTGGGACTTGAGTTCCTCTTCACTAATGGGCTGTTTAGTTCTGTTAGTTGTTCAGGACTGGTTTCTGCCCAAATATATGTAAACACATCTGCTTGACTGATTCTCTGGCAAATGTGCAAATAAACAACACATACGTTTTGCTATCAACGCTTGTTAACTATTTAGCTCACGTTGTTTGTTACAAATTTCTAACTTAAAAACTTCTGTATCACTTAGTAACTCATCTCTATATACATACGAATTCAGCTTACTTGTGCAAAATGTCACAATTTAATCGAATATAATATAATCTTAATGTAATCAGAAAATAACTGCATAATGAAAAAATCTAATATTTAAGAATCCAAAGGAATTTAAAATCTGAAATAATTCTGTGTCTGATTCAACTCGAAACTTAATTCCATCCATCTCTGGCGGTCCAATCTTGAATCTAATCTGCATCTTTTGAAATCAAATCCATTCTAAATCTAATCAAAAGTTAATCCAGTGTCTAAATCTAATCCGAGTGTAATCATAAGTAATCCAGTTGCTCCTAAAAAACCAATTGAAAGACGCACACTAAAAGAAGGGTGTTCAAATAAAATGAGAAGTCTGTATAATCAACCAATAGGATGCACGCAGTAAAAATCCAAGGAATCAGAGAGAGAGAGAGAGAGAGAGAGAGAGAGAGAGAGAGAGAGAGAGAGAGAGAGAGAGAGAGAGAGAGAGAGAGAGGAGAGAGAGAGAGAGAGAGAGAGAGAGAGAGAGAGAGAGAGAGAGAGAGAGAGAGAGAGAGAGAGAGAGAGAGAGAGAGAGAGAGAGAGACAAGGGATTGCAAGTCAGAGCTTATCTGGATCAAGTGGAACTAACAATAACTCTAAACTTAACATCAACTCTGACCATCGTAATCAAGAATTTATATATTGCCACGTCAATAGAAACTCCTCAGAGTCACTCGCTACCTGACAGCTCACCTAACCACATTCAAAAGAGAATGTTTTCAAACGCTTGTGGAAAAGGGGCAAAGAAAGACCAAGAAGTCAAGTATGAAGACTGCCAGGTAACTTATTCCAGAAAGATTGACCGATCTATAGCAAAGTATTTATTTATGCAGCACTGTGGAAATTCAAGCGATAAGGACAACCAGGTCATCATGCATGCAACATCTAATCCTAACCAAAATCTACTCACCTTACTCAGCATTGTGTCAGGGGCTTCAAGAGCGAGCTGAAAAATTGGGTAATCCCATCGAGTCAGCAAATCCACTTCGAGAAGTCTTTGCAGCTCATCAGATAACGTTTCTGGAACATCCTCGTTCTCCGAGACCAAGGCCTCGCCGTCGTCCTCAGGGGAGGTTCTGTAGTCGACAATTGTTGGGTCGTCAGCAAAAGATATGCGCAGGGATCGGGTGGAACTGCGATGCGAGGACATGCTTGTCTTTCGCGACGGCACAGTTTCATTCGGATGAAATCTGTCCTAACATGGTGAAAAATCAGTTTCAAGTTAACATTTCTGACTAATTATTTTGAATTAACATATCTGACTATTATTTTGGATTAACATTTCTGACTAGTTATTTTGAATTAACATTTATGACTAATTATTTTGAATTAACATATCTGACTATTATTTTGGATTAACATTTCTGACTAGTTATTTTGAATTAACATTTATGACTAATTATTTTGAATTAACATTTCTGACTAATTATTTATTTTGAATTAACATTTCTGATTAATTATTTATTTTGAATTAACATTTCTGACTAATTATTTTGAATTAACATTTCTGACTAATTATTTTGAATTAACATTTCTGACTAATTATTTCAATTGACATTTCTGACTAATTATTATGATTTTATTGAAGTGAACAGCAATATTTATGCCTTGTCATGTGATTAGACCAGATTCAACAAATCACAGTATAAAATGAACTGCTTCAACTGTGCAGAAAACTTGTAGGTGTAGCAGCAAGAAGCTGCAAGATACATGGAAAAAATGGATATTCAATAGAAGATAGTCTGAAAGATTGGAATGCTACCCTTTCCCATTCAAATTACAACCTGAAATGCAGTATAACAACTTATTTATACACACATATATTAACATACATATACACTTACACACAGACACACACACATGTTATATAAATATGTCTTCGTTTATTCATTTATTGACTATTCTAGATGTGCCATTGTGATACAGGTTACATAGCAAATAAGATCAATTGTGATTTTGTTGCAATCATTGTAAGGGCGTGGTTTAATCACACAAATGCTAAATTCAAGTGACATATTTTTACTACATTTTCCTTCATTCTTTATCGTTTCTCTATCACAGAGCACCAAAGACGTCTGTTTCGTAATTGCATACTATGACAATTTTGTGATCGTACACTCTTTGCTCTTATTTGATCTTCCCGAAGTGCGTTTGCAGGCGGTTCAAAAACCACATAAATACTTACTTACTCTATCATAAGAAAGATTTGCCTGCAATTTTCTACACAGAACTCTTGGTTATACAGGTTCTGTTGTCTTGGCCAGGAGCTTAAAATCAGTCAGTCTATGGTAAAAATTGCAATGTTTTTGCACTTCTCCCGGAAATGAGCTTCACGGAGCACATGGTTCTCATTGCAGATAAGCACCAGCAGAAGTTTCCTCCCAGCCTCGCCAATCATCCCATCGACTGCTTTCGTCATTGATGATAGGTATCCAAGCAATGCACCTCAATATCCATTGTGAGGAGTCTAATCTGAAGTTCAACACATGTGCGGCTGACGTCAACTCTACCCCGGGTCGAGGCGGCCATAAACGGTCGTGATTGGAAAAACGTCCACGATAACTCCTATATTACTGGGCTATCTAAAGGTACAGTCGGTGCTGCTTAAGTGCGTAGCCTTGGAACTGCCTTGAATCTTGAACCTGACTTAATCGACAATTCGACGCATGCACAAAAATGTTTTGCCATTCCACGCAAGATATCCAGACCCGCCGTTCTTCCCTTCGCTGCTCTACCTGGCGAACTTCTTGTCCCCTATGTGCGTACTTCTACCACGTAGTGACACGCTTTCCCTGCTGCTGGCTATATGGCCTGGAATGAGCCAACTCCATACCTGCGCCTGCTGCCAAGGGTTCCTCTGACACATTCTATCCCAATCTTAAAACTGTCCTCTTTAGTCAAGGTTGGGTTGTGAGCACTCCCGAGTAGTAACCATGTAGGGCACCATACAAATCTTTGTAATGAATGAATAAATGAATGGATATGAGGAGTTCACATGTACCGTGAAAAATCTGCATTCTTGTTTGTCTCATGTTGACTGGATGCGTCTAACATTTTTAAAGGATCAAGAACCATTGATCGCGTCAATCACCAACGCATCTAACTTTTCACTGCCATTTGTATTGCATGCCAACAAAATTGTCAAGCGATCGTTGGCGATTGTAGACCAGGGAGCCTCTCTGACTCTTTGTACAACAATATGCCATCTGGAATTGCTCACCAGTACAGCACAGTCCATTCTAAGCTGCATGGGAAATGTCTTTAGGCTGCAGTCCAGGTTAAAAATTCCGGGTATGTCCTCCGTAACCCTTCGGTCAACTCCATGAATGTCAGCATGCTGCTTTTTTCTGCCACACTGCCTTTTGAACTGGATGGATGGTGTTGCCTGCTTTCATTCTTTCTGGCCATCCAGTGCAGGCCCAGAATGTCTATGATACGGTTTTGCATACTCCGGAATGTGACTGGCAAAAATGTTAGGCCACCTGCTGATAAGGACCAGAGTGCAATTAAAACAGACCACTGAACAGCTGGAGTCCTTTGCTGTTCAGCTGACACCAACCACCTAGGCGACCTTAACTTAACATACGGGTAGTGGTTGAGAAGAGGAGTGTTTTGTAACTAATTCAAATTCACCTGGAACTCTTAATTAAATTTTCCATCATTTTCTCTAAAAGGCCGTAAAATTGTCCACCCAGACAGTACTATGTCTGTTCCTCCTTCTCTCTAATGTTCTCAGTTTGCACCCTTTTTAGCCTCCCTTCATAGCTACCAGAATGTTCTAACTGTCTATGCAATTATTAGTGAGTGTTGATAAGCACAAAGCAATGTATAACTGACCTGTAGTCAGCTATGCACATAACCGAATTATGCACTTATCCAATATGAACATCCTCAAAGTTGCATTCAATTAAAACTCAATATATAATAATGACAATGGGATCAGCCAGCTTCCACACACTTAAGGTGAATTATCCACTTATCCATTTTGTACTTAAGTTCCATCAACAAAGACTTGTAAACATGTGTAAGTTATGACCACATGGGTGCCTGCACATACCAGCAAGAGGAGGCACTTGCCTCCCCCAAAATATTATCACCAATTTTTTTATCTACTACTTTTTGGTCTTTAATAAATTTATCTGCATCAAAGCACTGATGATATTAAAGGTATACTAAATGAAGCTGAGAAATTTACAGTTAGATACGTCTACTAAAAATGGCCATGTTCTTAATTTTTGTGCTTCGCATTCTTCAAGCTCCTGCTAAAAAATGAAATCGGGACCATTGCGTTTTTCCCTCCTCCTGCAAAAAAAGCTACGTGCGTCCATGTATGAATATATTTTCAGCTACAGCAGCTTAGCAAGACAGGGACGAAATCGATGGGCAGGAGAAAATACATGGAGATATTGTATCCTAAGTTGTAGATAGTTGGAAAAAAGGAAGGATAGAATAGTTGGCAGTGTGAAGTGCATGTGAAAGAAGTATCTTGATTGGGAGGTATGCTGACCCAGTGGGAGAGAAAGACCTGTGGGTAGGAGTGAAATGTATGGGAGACAATGTATATTTGGTGGGAGGTAGTCAGGAGCCGCTGGGAGATGGAACATGTTTTGTTTGTATGTGCACTTGTTATAGCGCCCCTTCAAGCTCACTACTCAGAGGCGCTCCCGACTGCAGAGCGGACACTGCATCGGAGTTTCATGCCGAAGCGCTGAGCAATTGCGAGTAAAGGACTTGCCCAAGGTCCCTACGCGGTGACGTGAGGTGGATTCGAACCTCGAACCTTCCGGCTTCAAGGCAACGACGCCACCACTACACCACCGCGCCCCACGATGTTATCTTCAGTGGGTGACTATCTGACCCTATGCGTTTGGGAAATCACCTTTTACGCCATAGTCTGGTCACACACCTAGAGTAAAAGATCAATGTCCTTGTAAGCTGAATGGCAATTTAGGAAGCAGTTCTTGGGTAATAAACAAACACTTGAATTAAAGTACTGCACTCCAAAGTCCAGCACTTCTTATCTCTTAATCAGTCCCCTTAAACATTACACAAAGTTCTTCTATAGGCAAACAGAAAGCCAACAGCCCATGTGTGCCACAAGACAGATAACCATTGCAACATTGTAACCTACTGCTACACCTGAGATTTGCAACTTTGAATGCTGGCATAGCTTTACAAGTGTGCTTAGAAGAGACACCCTTGTAATAACCTGTACTGAAGCGCACAATAAGTGATTAACCTTGTAAAACATGTGTTCGTATTAAGATGTTCTTTCGTACAACAGAGTGTGTATGTATAACATCATTTTGCCAAACTTGTAGTAGAATTCAGAATTGATCAGTCTCTTAAGCAAACTCCAAAGGTAACTGCAGTGCACATAATCTTTCTCAACCTCAATAATGAGTGTGGATGGTCAGTGTCTCTAATTAAGCCACCTGTTTTTTCCAGCAGTGGTCATTGGTCAGTCTGCTCATTTTGAAGCAGAGTTCACAATGCAAAAACAACACAGATTTCTCTCCTGGATTTGAACCACAGCCCAAAAGATACATTTTCCAGAAACTTAACCCTCAAACTATCATTGGTCTGCTCGATTTACATACACATCACAAAATAAAAAAATACTATTTCAAACCTTAGCTTAATTTTATTGTTGATCAATTCATAGACTCTTCATTTTATCTATGCTAAACTAAAGATCAATTCATATAGACGTAAAAGCAAGCAAAAACAATGAGAACTACATCATTACAAACAATTTAGACACTAAACAGTAAACTACACAAGTAGGCAGAGAGTGTGATATAAGATGCAATGTCATGTAAGTTACTTCGATGTCATGTAACGTAATGTGATACAATAAGATGCAATGCAATGAAATGTAATCAACTGCATCTCAAAATTCAAGGCAATGATGGTTACTTGGGGTTAAATAACATAAATTGGGCCTAATATGTGGGCTAATTTGTTAATTTATACCATTCTTGATTTCCACCTTCACACCCCGCTAGCAGGTCCAAACACTTTGGTACGCAACCTCTAACTCTACCCTGTTGACCAACATCATTACCAATACCATAGGCCTAGAGTAAATTACCACATGTATGGGAAACCCCGTTTTGCTCCTAGTAAATGCATAAGACCACTAACCATATTGAGGTTTTCCAAGCCATCTCCTCTTTCATCATCGTCTTCTTGCGCTTTCTGAAACTCGTCTGGAGAATCCGTCAAAGATCTGTCACTCACAGGACTTCCGGAGTCCAGCAGGTTGAAGGAAGGCTTCTCGTCTAAGAGCACACCGTCGAGACTGGTAGGCTTTGTCGAATTGAGACTGTGACAGGCGTCATGTGTCCAAACTCCGGAAGGTCGACAGCGTCCAATGACAGAGTAGTGACGCCGAAATCTCTGAACATTAAGAATAACAGTACCAGTAATTATGTGATGTCAGGGCTTAAAGTGTGCCAGGACGGTCATGGACGGCGTCCATGCACTTGTTTTAAAATCTGAACACCGTCCAGCCACTTATTGGCTAGCACAGACTTGAAAGGTAAGGGCCGTCCAGGCATTTCTTTTGGAGAGGTAAGGGGCGTCCAGGCACTTATTTTTCCACACTTTAGGCACTGTGTGATGTAGTATAATAATTATAATAATAATAATCATAATTATAATAAAAATAACCTGAAGAAGAAGAACATCACCACCACCAATAACAACAACAATAATAATAATAATAGGTATAATAAAAAAAATATTAACAACGCTTTATCCATCACAAAAGTCTTTGCATACGACAATCCTGTTTAGCTCATCATGTACAGCCGCACAATCTTTTAAAAATATAGGCAACTATGTATTTTACAATTTTATTACATTCCACATCAGCTGCTTATGCCCAGAATATCAATGGTAGTGAGCAACTGTGAGTGAAGGACTTGCTCAAGGTCCATACACAGCCTCAAACCCCATACTCCCTGCAGTACAGGCCGAGCCACTCTAACCAGTCAGCCACCATGAAAAAATGCAGCAATCGTACACTACTAAATCAATGGTCAACTTACCTAAAACCCATAACTTCAGATTTCAAGCAGTAGGCCTACATTGTCCTACAAAGTTCTATCACTCTATATGTTGCATTTTTAAATGCTCCTACCATAACATATGATCCAAAAGTCACACAAAATAAATGAATAACAAAACCATTTGGTCAGAAATAGATAATGACATATCTTGCGTAGAGTGAATCTGTGAAGACAATAACAGATTATCGATTTAAACATTACAATTAATGGCTATCTTTGTACCCACTTTCATGGTGATACGCTACATGACCTTATAACCACACAATAACATTATCAAATCAGCATATCACCTCCACCTTCGTCCACTCACACACAGACAGATAACCTATGACAGAAATGCAAATTAATAACATTAGGTAAGCATTAACCCCTCCCCCCATTCCTGCCTAAATTTTTTTAAGTAAATTGACAGTACACATGGTAGAACAGGGAGCACAATCAAATATTACTTAGATCAGTACATATACACGAGTGCATCAACTGAATGTTATGGGAAGGCTATAAAGATTTGCAGCAGCGCCTCCCCTAAATATGTAACAACAATTCACTTTGTGTTTGAACCCGTAGGCCCGACCACTGGGAGAGTACCATTTCCTACTTAGGACAAAACCCACAGCATTCTATCTATGCTTAAACATTGCTCACTTTACCTGTGGGTCTCTGATTAGGTAGGTCGAAGGACTGCTATAGATATCAAATGTTATCACCTGATTGTGATTGATATATAATTACCATAATGCTCTTGAAAAACTATTCTTGTAATATAGTACTTGGCCTTGTAGTAAGGCTTGTACAGAATAACTGGAAATGTGGACAATGTTTCTTCGAGAGTTTTCAGTTTCACAGGTTCTAAATCTTGTGCCTGTGCCAAATACACCTTCACAAAATCTTTCCTTATCTATAGTTGTATAAAACTGAAAGGTGTGGCCCTCTCAATTACTAAATCATTAATGCATAACACTGCCATGTACAACAAGGATTATGAAGTGCCTCTCATAGATTACAAAGTTCTCCATTAGCCATAGATCTGTAATATTCTGACAATTCTGTATACATGAACGTCATAGCCGTTGTCACTTTTTTGTGTGTTTTACAGCTTGACGTTGCAGTGAACGTCAATCACTGGAAGAGGGCATTGATGATAAGCTCTATACTTAGGAAAGACCAAACTACCTTGTTTTCGTGAACACAGTTCAGTCACATTCAACAACCGGACAATTTACTTACAAGATGCACGAACAAAATATTACACCTGGCCTCTTTGTCATATATTATGTATAAATTCATTTCAGTAGCATCACTAAGAAGCGCCGGTGTAGCCAGAGTTTTAAATACTGGAGCAGCCCGGGTGTCAGACATTTAGTTGGCAGTTCAACGGTAAATTCTGAGTCAATCAGATACACCATTCACAAATTCTTTTTAAAATGCTATAAAACTGACATGACAAAGGCCTATTGTGTATATTTACCTCATTGACATGCGTAACTAAAGGTTCATGGAGTGCCTACCTCTCACAGATTACAGTCAGTCACTGGTGGTGAGCTCACTTAAGTGCTCCACTGTCCATGGTCTGGTACAAGGATTAATGTCTACTTGGTAGTTGAACAAAGGTTCTGAAGGCCATGTGTATACAACACACATGGTGGTTGGCCTACATATACTGTGTTACAATAAAAAAATAGTTGGACCACATTCCGCAATCTGCTTATTTATATCAAATGCCCCATATAACTAATTTAATTTCAGCAATGCCAATTTGAGATGCTGTACAACTCATGCCTTTAAATACCTTTGTAGAAACCGAGTAGACAGATTATTGACGGTAATTCTTTCGTGAAAGACAGAAATCTAAAAATGAATGCTAAACGCATGCACAGCTTTGCAATTAAATTTAAATTAGGTTGGATAGGCTTACACTGAGCTTATCTCCACTTTTTTGCTTGAAAAACCTCTTTTGAAAGTAATCTGACTGCCCAGTCCGGGTTGGAACATTTCATTAAGTTGTGATTTCCTGATTTCTATAAGGTTTAAATGTTTTCGTATTGTACACCTAGGTCAGGAAAGCCATCTGTAAACATCAGTTTATGGCTTCCTATTACAGTTCAGGAAACAGAGTCACAGTCTCTGGGCCAGCCAGACATTATTGGGTGTTAATTAATTTGTAAGTGGTCCGTCCTAGAGTGGCTGAAAGTTTATGAAGGGAGATAATGGTCATTAAGTTTTAAATGTGCCACTCACAAGGATCTTACTTCAGCTTCTAAAGTTCTAATCAAAAACCTTTGTATTCACAGTTAAGAGTTTTCTGAGAACTTGCATATTAGTAGATTAGTTTAAAACATGGATGGGAAGCATGCACATCTTGAAAATCACATTTTTATAAAGGAGCTACGATGAATTGCAAAATAATAAGTAAGAAGACTCAAGTAATTGACAGGGCTAATCATGATTCCTATTAGCGGTATTACTATCAATATAATTATTACTAGAATTATATTAATATTATTAATCTTATTATTATTGTTACTCAAACAACTTATGATACCAAATATAAAAAATTAATAACAAGGGCACCTACATGTATCATAAGAAAATCATAAATAATTAAGGTGTTTGTTACCAATTGCAGCCCAATATTCTAATTTCCTCCCTTTCATTCACTCATTCATGAATTCATTCACTCATTCATTCATTCCAAGAATTTATATAGCGACTCTAAGATATCTACTCAGGGGCGCTCAGTTGGTAAAGAGGCTTGGGTGAGCAGCGGAAATGCCAAATGTGTGAGCAGTTTGAACGTCGAATTTTAAGTCTTTTATTGGAACACATGTTTTTCCAGTGTTGTGTTCCATGCATGGCGAGCAGTGGGAACACTTGTAAGGAAAAAATTTATAGAGCAGTGGGAATGGCATTGCCTACAGACAAGCCACAGCTAAAAAAATAGGGATGAGCATGCATTGATATCAGTTCAAGATGAAAATAATTTCGTAACACTATGCGCACCAAAAAGAAGCAAAAGAAAGAAGACTTGTTCGAGGTTTTAGCCGCCAGCGGCTATCAAAACCGCATCGCTCTGCACATCACACCTGTCAGCCATCAACATATTCACTCCATCAGTGTCTTAGCAAATCACATTACAAAATATCATCTATGAAATTGCAATACCATTATTTTTATTGAGGTTTCTTTGTCAGTTTAGACCCTCCGTTAAATCACAATGCAATTATTATTAGAGGTTACAATGGCAATTAATAGCCTATATGAAACACTTGTATACAATTTTTGCAATTATTTGCAATTATTATAAGGAGTTACTAAGGCTATTTACAGCTTATGCAAAATTACAAAGCAATTATGGTCAGAGGTAACCTATGGAAATTCATAGCCTTCATGCAATCATGATGCTATTTATAAACTCAATGTATAGCCTCCATTAAATGCCATGCAATTAGGGCTATTATAAGAAGCTACAATGGTAATAAAATAGCCTCTGTGAGATCACAATGCAATTGTTATAAAAAGTTACTATGGCAATTTATAGTCTTTGAGAAATCCCAATGCAATTAATATTACAAGTAACAATGACAATTTATAGCCTCTATGAAATCACAATGCAATGATAATGAAATGTTACCATGACAATTTATAACTTCTCTGAAATCACAATGCAACTATCATTATAAGAGGTTACTAAGATAATTTGTATACTCTATGAAATCACAATGCAATGATAATGAAATGTTACCATGACAATTTATAACTTCTCTGAAATCACAATGCAACTATCATTATAAGAGGTTACTAAGATAATTTGTATACTCTATGAAATCACAATGCAATTATTATAAGAGGTCACCATGGCAACTTATAGCTTCTAGACTATGAAATCACAATGCAATTATTATCAAATGTTACCATGACAATTTATAACTTCTCTCATAGTTGTAAAAAACGTTTTTTTCGTTTTTTATTCCCTCCCAAAAATCGTCGTTTTTTTCGTTTTTTATTTTTCCCATCGTTTTTTATCGTTTTTTTCGATTTTTGTGTAACTTTATTTAGCCTAATTACTTACTGCATAATATTATTTTCCTTAATTTAATTTTTGTCTAATATTCCATACGTTTTCACCGTACTCTCAAGGATGCAGCTAAATATAGTGTCTTTATGTAATTGTTTAAGTCATAATTTTGAGAAATACATGTAGTAGATCCCTTACAAGAAATGAAACTTGTAAGAGTTATTTTGATTTAAAATTCTTGGGCCTATAATTAATATCTAAGAGTAACAATTTTAAGTACAACTGTACAATATATAACTTAGTACACATCGGTGGTTTTTGCTTCTGATTAGATTTTAATTGTGTTATGTCGATCAGCATAAACTTATAGATCTAATGTGGACTTATGTGTACAATTTAAATTTGAAAAGATTTTCATACCTTTAATTTGTCCGAATTTCTTATTAAACCAAAGTTATAAGAAAAAAAATAACCGTGGTAGATTAACGTTTACTTACCAATTATTTTGGCCTAAAAATAAAGTTGTGTTATTTGCAATTTCTTGATAAAATTGCATAAGCAAGGTTTTTAAGCTGAAAATGAAATTTCAGATGTTACAAAGGCAAATTATTTTCCGTTTCCGTTTTTTATCGTTTTTTTGTCGTTTTTTATTATTTCGAAAAAAACGACGTTTTTTACCGTTTTTTATTTTAGTTTCATCGTTTTTTACATCTATGACTTCTCTGAAATCACAATGCAACTATTATTATAAGAAGCTATACTATGATAATTTGTATACTCTAGGAAATCACAATGCATTATTATAAGAGGTCAGTAGCCATGGCAACTTGTACCTCCTAGACTATGAAATCACAATGCAATTAATATTCTAGGAAGTTGTTATGACAATTTAGAGCCTCTATGAAATCACAATGCAATTATTGAAAAAGGTTGTTATGGCAATTTAGAGCCTCTATGTCTACTCAAGCCTGTGGTTTACGATGTTCTAAGGTTAAGTCCAATAAGCCTACGTTAAATAATTATATATAATTCACGTATTTATTATTCGCTTTGCTTTCTATACATGGTGTTAATAATAGTTGGTGATTAAAAGTTGTAACTAGTACAGCTGTAGCTGTTCAAAGATCTCTACTTCAAAACTTTTAAATTCCAAAATTTACAAGCATTTGCTAGTATTCTGTATAATGTATCTTCTACTTTCATTTACTGCCCTCAGGCAGGTTCGTATGTCCAATGACGCCACGCATCTCTATTTTGTACATCTCTCTTCAGTCCTCTGTAGCCATCCTCTGTCATCATCCAGTCCAGTATAGCATCGCTCTTGGTGTGCAATATATAATAGGAAGAAAATTAAGCTTTTATGGCATACTTTATAGGATGGTCAATGCCAGCGGTCATTTTATTGGTAGTGCACACAACCACATCTGCATCATTCATAAGTAATGTTGGGCCTGGGGGCAGGAGGGAAGACAAATACTGTAGAGCAAAACTGATCTACAGTAGATTATTTTGGAGACGTCAATAATAATGCTAAACAAATATAAGTGACAGGTGACCACAAAAATTATAAATTAATGTCCGATTTTCATTATGCGTAACACGTTATATTCGTCGAACTCATAAAGTAAACCAGAAAATAAAATAAGATAACGACGATAGAAGTCTGCGTGGAATACCGATTCTGCTATAAATGTATTTTGTACATCCTGCAACAGTGTCACTGCAAATACACTTTTAACGTCCGTACGTGATATGTATGCGTCTTGCCGGTGAGTAACATACAGTCACACTCTGTGATCAACAATGTGACTTCGAATGTTTAATCTAGTCCCCCTGCTTTAGGGGAGGTGGAATTCGGGTTTCTGAAGGGGGACGGGGGGGAAAACGCCCATTTTGGGTGGACTTTTGGGTGGAAGGCAACCGGCTGCTGAGAGCCACCAACGACACCATGTGATCGGTCATTTTTTATGACAACTTTTTAGTCTATGGTCAAAATCTTAGAAAAATATACCATTTTCGCTAGTAAAAAACTGATGATTTTTTTTAGTCTTACTCTTTTACCAAAGATGCATGTACACAAGACTGTTTATTTTTCGAGGGTTGGGGGAATTGTTACACATTTAGCCTTTCTGAGGGGTAAAATGGTACGCATTTACATGTATACAACACCTCATGATGTTTCCTGGGTAGAATGCATTACTGGGGACCCCACCCCAGAGACGTCTAACCTAAACACTGCTTGAAATCAATCCATCACTCAAACAATAATAACAAAATATCAGAAATTTGTTCACCCTTGGGGCATAGCTTGAAGCCTCTGAGATCGAGTAGGGAAAATCTGCGCACTGCTCGGAGAATACACTACCGCCAGACAGCGTGATGAGAGGTATGCTCTTGGAGCGCTGATGTACGACCGGAGCATCAGATGCCTTCAGAAGATCCGTCAGAGCCTCCAGCTGCTTCAGGATTCGGAGTGGAACATCGGGAGAAGTCAGCATCTCTTGAAGGGTTGCTTCCGCTTTCTTCAGTAGTCCAGAGTTCCTGGAGTTCTTCTGGAATAGCAACAGAGTCAATTTTCACATTATCAGATCGCATGATCAGCTAACACAAAAAATAAACTTGTTAAAATACTATTCCAAATATTTTGATTGCATTAGTTATATGTTTTCGTTCATACTACCTGTTGAACATGGTGGTCGAACAGGCATTTGATTTCTTTGCAATAGCCCGATGCTGGGTTAATGAGGTTCGTGATCTAAGTACAAATAGATCAAAGCGGTCAGCAGAACGAGGAGGGCGTGAAGATCTTGCAGAAAGATGCTTACAGATTAAGTCCCAGAGGCATTTAGGCGCTAAGCCCTGCAGGGACTTAGTAACTAGGAGCAAGACCTTGTATCTGATTCGGGCAAAGATCGGAAGCCAGTGAAGGTCATGAGTCATGTATGTGGAGATGTGCGAGTATCGAGGAAGTCATGCGATAAGTGCAGCAGCAGAATTTAGAACAGATTGCACAGATGACAAGCGAACCTTAGGAAGCCCAATTAGTAAGGAGTTACAGTAGTCAATTGTGCCATTTGTGGGATGTGGTCGACTGGCATTCCTTCCACATGATTAAAACATTGAAATTTTTATGGAAACAATTCCACAATTCCATTGTGATCTAGTTTAATTTTAAACTGCAAATTGCATTCTATTGAATAACCTGAAATTATCTAGATAAATGAATCTCCTTAAGTCCAATTTAAATTACTGCAATTCAAACCAATTCATTTTAGTTTTGATTCAAGTCAATATGAAGCCACAACAATGCAATCATAACAAAGAGCCAAGACTAATATTAGCTAATAAAAAAAACAATTCACCAGAATGTAATGTAATACAAAAAAGCAACTGGATAACTACAAAGTACACCAGATAAAAGTACATCAAGGCAGATTTTTAATAGGAGTGGCGCTCATTTGCAACAGTCAGTAATTAATGACCTCTGTATTTAAAAACTGAATAAATGAATGGTTGGGTGGATCAGCTGAACTATAGAGAGAGTTGGATCAATGGGCATCTGATGAATGGATGATGGATCATTGAATGAAGACTAACTATAAAGGCAAAAGATATCCAATCCATTTTTAAATCTAATGATCTATAGCAGCTGTTCATGAAAGAAGAAAAAAACACAAAACACAAAAAACCTTATTAACCACAAACACCCCTATGACTAAAAATAGAAGAAACAATACATGCCATCTTTGATAAAAATTATTCTACACCCCCCCACCACTAACACCAAAGACAGTGCTCTGAAAAGCAGAAACTTTGTACAGCTATACCATACATGCTGCTTCAAGAGATGATTCAACTCCAAGCAAATCTTGAACACCTTAAGTTGCACTTATTTAGATCGATATGCAGGCAGTGCTCTTGGAAAGTGCAGAACTATGGTTGTTTTTCTAGATTACCCTAAATTACCTCAGATCTATTTTGTCAAACTATAAGTCTACTGCTTCCTGTGGCTCGTATACTCAAGCATTTAAAAAAATTAAACTCAAAACAGTTCTTTTTGCCGTGCTATAGATCCGGGAGCGCTTCTGAGTAGCCCCCATGAAGAAGTGCTATATAAATTCTGAAATGAATGAATAAGAGGCTAGGGCAAAGTTTGGAATAATAAGGCAAGGAAAACATAAATTTTGTGGGCGCGGTGGTGTAGTGGGTGCGTTCATCGCCTTGCAGCCGAAGGGTTACAGGTTCGAATCCACCTCAAGCCGCCGCGTAGGGACCTTGGGCAAGTCTTTCACTCACAATTGCTCAGCACTTCGACGTGAAACTCCGATGCAGTGTCCGCTCTGTAGTCGGGAGCGCCTCTGAGTAGTGAGCTTGAAGGGGAGCTATAACAAGTGCACATACAAACAAACAAACACACGAAGGTAGTTCAAGGTACATGCAAAAGATAAATTGCAGCATGCCTCTTCTGACATTACTAAAGAGGCATGATGCTTTTGAGGCCTGAAAGATCTTTTAGCTGATGGACACAAACAACTTCAGCAATCGACAAATGGACAACATTTCCCCTCAGGAGAACACACACACAGTGTCACACATAACTACACACATGATTAAGGCGACAGGTCTACAGAGGCCTTCAATTACAAATACATACAGACATACAATACATGTATGCAAACATGCATTCTCATAGCAACGTGCATACAAATGGGTGCCTTTAAGCCGCAGTAAAATATCATAAACGGCTAAACGTTTTGTAAAACTTATAACACTTAAGTGTTGCCTTCTTGACACAGGACAAGCATTGTGCTTCTTCAACAGAGTCAATACTCTCCATTCAGAACAAGCAACCATCTTATGCTTATATTTAGACAAGAACGTGTGGCAAACATGTCTTTCAATACAGATGCTCATGTATACAAGAAAACCACCTTCAACATTATACCTAACAAACAAGTACTGTACCACTGTTGGTACTCACATGGCATTACAGACAAACTTTGAACAAGTCACCAGTTAACAGTCATTACCTGGCATATCTTCAAGTATGAAATAATAACTACAAAATGATTTTAATTAAATTTATAAAATACAACTCAGGGTATACACTAAAGCTCTTTCCTCACTGCCTCCGTCATCAAAGTTCCAAACCCTGTGGAATCATGAAATTGACAAATTATGCTCACACACTTTTACACAAAAATGAAAGCTTCTCTGATCTCCATTCCATGTCTATCCAACCATATGTGACTACACCTTCTAGAATCGCTGTTGAAAATGCATTCAACAAGAGAGATCACCGTGCCTTATATAACATAGAAAAAACTTGGAAAAGAAATGCAAGGTGTGGTTTGTGGACTTCCCAAAGAGTTACCTTTAAAGCACCTGAGTTGCACTTCTCAAATAATTTATCAGCAGCCAAATATTTCAACCCTCCATATAAAGAGCATCATGGAGAAGTAATTAAGTAGCTAGCCATTTAGTAATAAAGCACAATGGGTCTCTCAAATGAATTAAATGAGCAACCTGAAAGGCTATGCAGCAATTACGCAAGTTTAAAAATAATTTGTATAGCAATCATTAGGCTACTATAAAAGCAACAATTTAGATAGTATTAATAAGCAATTCTATACTTTTAGGGTGCTTCAGATTGTTAATTTACAGCTAAATAAAAAAAGTCTCCACCCAAATGGATAAAGTATAGCTTACATGGGGTTTCTGTATGATTGGCAACGAGCTGCGACGATTGGGGGTGACATTGAAACAGTCATCAGACGACACATGATTGCTCATGGCCACCAGCTTTGTCTTCACATCCCTGCTGTCACAATCGACCTCACCTAACAGGGACGCATCCTTCGGCACCGTACTAAGTCTAGTCCGATAGTTGGCCAGCAATAATCCAAGAGCTGAGAAAAAGTATCCAAGATACGGTCGATACGTCGTGGCTACACTCGCAAAGCATATTAAGGATAAAAAACGCGACACGCTGACCGTTACGAAGACAAATGCGCTAGCGTAAACGTCAAGTGACAGGTAAGCGCTGGCTAAAGCGATTCCCAGAAATACGAAGAAATTTGTCACGAATTGTGGTAAATATGTACCGAACAATACGCACAATACGGTCTCCGAGGCCAGAACGGTGGCCAGAAGAGAAAGTAAACTCCGGGAAGTCAATTTCTCACTGAAGTATGCCGCCGAATGGTAGAAAGCGAACCCGAAACAAAATCCCGGCACTACCACGCGTGACAGTTCCTCCAAGGGCCAGCTCAGCCCCAAACCAAGCCAGTCCTCGACGAGTATGGTGGCGCTCGACACACCGAACGCTACGCAGACAGCAAACAGAGAGTAACTCCTAGAAAAAGGTTCGTGAACATTTCGCTCGTTATCAACGGACGACCATCGAACAGATTTCTTAGAACTTAAAACGCCGTCAGCATTTCTGTCATTTAGGAAGTCAACTTTCGCAAAACTTGAGCGGTTTTTCATCGCTTTTGAACAATTCCCAGACGCTTCCATAATTCTGACACTGAACTTCCTCTGCGAGAGATCCTGTCTTGATGCAAGAGTCAACATAGACTACATATAAATGCGTCTAAGCTCCAGGATATGCCAACAGCTGCGCCATCCTGTGACTGAAAATTTAAATGTGATTCAAATTTAGATATTAAATTATTATTTTACTCTCGGAAATTAATTAGCAC
This sequence comes from Lumbricus terrestris, assembly GCA_949752735.1. Taxonomy (NCBI): domain Eukaryota; kingdom Metazoa; phylum Annelida; class Clitellata; order Crassiclitellata; family Lumbricidae; genus Lumbricus; species Lumbricus terrestris. Next base: position 24,267,127 of record OX457041.1, on the reverse strand, counting down.
TATCGCATAACTGTATATATTGCGTAGCCTATATTATAAATTATATACGTATTATATAGCTTCTTGCATTATTTATCGGAAGGACAAACCGCAGCCCTCTACATCGCAAACAGTGCATGCATTACATATAGGCTACAGACTACAGTTTAGAGTTCAGCTCCTTCGGATGAAGGAACGAGGGTCTAGCTTAACCCAGAGCCAATATACGGCTCTGGCTTAACCTACAGCTAGAGAAGTTTTCCGAAAGTCTGCATCAACTTTGACTGCTTTTCTTTAAGATAATTTTAGGCAGAAGTGGAAACTCCATTTTAATTTCTTTTTATTCGCTCGGTTAAGTACTAGACTATTAATGCTCAGTGTAGGCCTATCGAATGCATCAGTGATTCAGTAGGTTGGCCTATCCATCGACGTATAGTGAGATGGGCCTATCTAGGGCCGAGTCGCTTCTTCGCGTAGTCCAAATTTGAATACTGCTCATCAGTAGGCCTATCTGAGGAAGCTCAGGTAGGCCTAAATTACTTTTGCTAATGCAGAGACCTATGTATATGAAATTGATCGAACAGTTTAGGACTCGTTTAAGTAATCATAAAATCTCAATGCAGCAACAATCAGAGCTGCACACGAGGTTAGCCTATACACGGGTATAGGCTACAGCGTGTAGGCCTACTCAGGGCTTAAAGTGTGGCTGGACGGTCATGGACGGCGTCTATGCACTTATTTTAAAATAATATATGAAAGCCGTCCTGCCACCTATTGGCCAGCACAGCCTGAAAATGTAAGGGCGTCCAGGACTCCAGGCATTTCTTTTGGAAAGGAAAGGGGCATCCAGGCACTTCTTTTTCCCCACTTTAAGCACTGGGCCTACTAACCTAAAAAATATCTGGGCATAGCCTAGTGAACTTAGTTCCGAAAACAAGGGTAGCCTATAGGCCTACGCGGATATACAGAGTGTAGGCTACGGTAATAAGTTACTGACCTCACAAAGTCAAAGATAAAAAAATGTCAAAATTAGAATTCTGGCGAGAGTAACCTGTGATAGATTAAGCTTAGGCCTAAACAATGTAAACATGATATGAAATTAGTTCGTTTATCAATCAATCAATCGTAATTTATATAGAGCCCCTTCAAGGTACCTACTCAGAGGTATTATATTGTTCTAAAATCATGTCATAGGCCTATATGCGCAAGGCAACAAGAGTTTTCGGTAACGAAATTTGCATGCGGTAGTTTGATAGTCAAATCGAGGACTCTATTTTTTAAAAGGAACGGTACCGTGCAGAAAAATTGTAGGCTATATCCGGTGTATAGGGCCTACATTACTATAGAACCTAACGTCAGGGCTTAAAGTGTGCCTGGACGGTCATGGACGTCTAAGCCCCCCCTACAAGAGGCTCAGCCCTCCCTAAAAAAATGACCATCTGAATTATTTTACATTGAAATAACCACGATTTTAGTCGACGACTAAAAAAAAAAAAAAAAAAAAAAGGTCGTCAGAAATTTTGGCGGCGAACATAGAAAATTTTCATGGGATTTTGGTCGATGACTAAAAAAAAAAAAAAAGGTCGTCAGAAATTTTGGCGGCGAAAATGGAAAATTTGGCCGCGGGCTTCAGCCCCTCCAAAACTGAAATCCTGGCGCCGGCACTGGAGTAGAATAGGCTACAAACAATGCGTAGGCCTACTTTGGTATGTCAAGTCACTCTTTGAGGAACGAAAATGGCTACAAAATTGTTTGCGCTCCAAGTGACTCCTGATATGAAGAGAAAGGCAGGATTCGAGGCGAGAAAACGATGAGGAAAAGCTATCAGAGAGAAAGCAAAACCCACTTTAATCTTTTAGAGCCTGAGGGGATTTTTTCTACCTCCAATGAAAACAAATAGTGATAATGATAATAAAAATAATAAAATCATTATAATTAATCTGCCACTCGGGAACAGTAACACCGCACTCTGCGCATCCCTGAGATGGCGCTACAGAAAACTATATTTAATCCAACTAGAAATAAAACGAAAACACATGACTAAGTACGAAAACAAGTAGGAACAAAAGCACGTTTTTGCTTTATTGTGTTCTTTCTTTAGTCGTTTTCATTCTTAGTCGTTTTCGTTCATAGTCATGTTCTTTTTTCGTTTTCGCTGTTGGCTATGTTCCTTCTTTTTCTTTTCGTTCCTAACTATGTTCTTTGTTTTGTTCTTAGCTATAGATTTCCTGTTATCGTTCTTCGTCGTTTGCGTTTTTAGTTATGATATTTCGTTTCATTTTCTTTATAATTTATGCTCTTTCTTTTCGTTTTTGTTGTATGGTTATTTTATTTGTTTTCGTTTTCGTTGTTATTTTTCTTCTTTCTTTTCGTTTTCGTTTTTTAATAATCATGGTCTTTTTGGTCGTTTTTGTTCTTAATCGTTTTTTGTTTTTGATTATGTTCTTTTTTGGTTTTCGTTGATAATTATATTCTGTACTAGCTGTACCCGGCCACGCGTTGCTGTGGCTGAAAAGACCCTCCCTCCCTCCCTACCTCCTTCCCCTGCCTCCCTCTGTCCCTCCCTACCTCCCCTCCCCTCCCTCCCGTTTCCTCCATCCCTGCCCTCGCTCCCCTCCGCTCCCCTTCCCCCTCCCCTCCCTCCTCCTCCCGCACCCTCCCCTCCCTTCCTCCTCCCGCACCCTCCCCTCCCTTCCTCACTCACCCCTCTCTTCCTTTTCTTTGTCCCTCCGTCCTTCCCCGTCCGTCTGTCCGTCCGTTGTCGGTCCGTCCGTCCGTCCGTCCGTCCGTCCGCAAAACTTTCCTGTCATGTCATGTCATTGCGCCGACGTCGCTTCGCGACGGTTGGCTGCATGATCGGACCAATGTACTCCAGCAAGATCTGTCTTTTACTGTCCTCAATAGCGCCGCTCCCGATAGACCGGTCCACAACGTGATGTTATCGAGCCAGCATACTCTAGGTCTACCGCGGCTACGAACACCCTCCACCAACCCCATCATGACACTATTTTCAATATTGTCCGGCTGTCGCAGGATGTGGCCAAAGTATCGTAATTTCCGGGTTTTGACATGGCCTAACAACTCGCATTTTGTTCCTGCTAATTTGTAAACTCGTTCATTAGTCAACATTTCTGTCCATGAAATACGTAGTAATTTCCTAATGCATTTGTTTTCGAAAGCCTGTATAATTCTTTCTTCCTCCTTCTTTAGAGTCCACGTCTCACAACCGTATGTTGCTACTGGCCACACTAAGGCCCTCATCAGCCGTATTTTTGTCTTGGAGCTGATTGCCTTATTCTTCCATACCTTTGTCAACTTAATCATGACTGATGTACCCATGGCTAACCTTGTTTTCACTTCTACATTACAGTCTGCATCTTTCGTTACTCTGCTTCCCAGATAGACAAAGGAGTCTACCTGCTCTAAACTACCACTGATCACTCTAATCTCCAATTCTGTGTCCGTATTTGTCATGACCTTCGTCTTTGCGGCATTAATCTTCATGCTATACTCGTTTGCAGCCCTCTCAACCCTGTCCACCAATTCTTGTAGCTCCTCTGGTGATGTAGTCAGTAATACAATGTCATCTGCGTATCTTAGGTTGTTAATGGTTTTACCCCCCGATTCTGAATCCACTGTTGAATCCCTGCAAGGCTTTCCTCATTACTTGTTCTGCTAGAATGTTAAAAAGACATGGTGAAAGGTTACACCCTTGTCGCACTCCTTTCTTAACTCTGAACCATGCTGACGTAAGTCCATCTGTCCTAATATTTGCGCGTTGTTTTTTGTAAAGTTTCTGCAGCAGCTGAACTATTTGAGGCGGGAAACCCATTTCTAACATAGTCAGCCAGAGTTTGTCGTGTTGTATCATGTCGAACGCTTTTGTGAAGTCAATGAAGCAGAAATATAGTGGTTGGTTCCTTTCCCTTGCTTTTTCCAAGATTATTCGGAGGTTTGCGATTTGGTCACGGATCAACTTTCCTAGATCCTTGATATATTGCGCTTTTTCGAAAAAAAGCATATTAAAGCATATTAAAAACCCTGGCGATCGAATTCGAAAGGAACGTTGTGTGAAAATTTGAAAACAATCGGTGAAGAGATCCTTGATTTTGTTCAAACCAACAGTTGGATAAATATATGCGCTATAAAAATGGCTATAAAACTAAGCACGCATGTGCGCTATAAATAGATGGTCGTATTCGAAAGCAAGATTGGGTGAGATTTGAAATCGACATCGCTCGAATAGATCGCATAGTTGTTTTTTGGGTCGTAAAGATTGCGCTTTTTCCCAAAAGGCATTATAACAACACGCTTATGTTCGAATGGAACGGTTTGCGAAAATTTTGAAAAGAATCGGTGAAGAACTTATCGAGTTCTGAGGCCACAAAAAGTAACGTTTTACATTTTTATTTATATAGGTTTTCGTTGTAAGTTCTGTTCTTTAATTTTTCGGCTTGGTTGTTCGTTATGTTTCTTATTATTCGATTTTGTTCTCATGTTTCTTTTTCGTCCTTGTTCTTTGTTTTGATCTTTTCTTTCGTTCTTGGTCATGGTCTTTCTTTTCGTTCTTAGTCCTTTTTGTTTTAAGTTATGGTCTTTTTCGTTTTCGTTGTTATTTATTTATTTCATGTCGTTTTCGTTGTTAGTTTTGTTCTTTCTTTGTCGTTCTTTAATATGTGCTTGGTCCTTTTCATTCTTAGTTGTTTCGTTGTTAGTTATGTTCTTTCTTTTCGTTTTTGCTGTTTATTATGTTCTTTCACAGTCGTTTTCGTTCTATAGTCGTTTTGCGTTATAATTATGGTCTTTCTTTTTGCTTTAGTTTTTAGTTATGTTCTTTCTTTTCGTGCTGCATAAGCGGAAGATGAATAAGATGATAATGAAGCTTTCCGTAAGGCAGAAGCAATAAAAGAAAATGTGAGAGAAGCAGGGTGAGAATTGCCGGGGGGGTTGGGGGGGTTCAACCCCCCCAGTCTTTTTTAGAGCCCCATGTTAAAGTATGTTTTTCAAGCCCAAATTCCAAGTGTATAATGGTTCAACCCCCCCAGTTATTTTTCCACAATTCTCATACTGGAGAGAAGGCCTGTACGTACTGCTTTCCAATGAAACCGGAGAAAGGATATATATAGGCTATATAATGATAGGCTATATAAATTCGTACTAATGCGAATCTTCATTATGGACACAGTTTATTTTTGCAGTTGACCTAATACATGCATGCAATTCATTGTACACTGATAAATAATGAAAATTGATTAAAATTCTTCTTTTTGCAGTCGAACTTGACAGGAGTGCTCCTAGAATCGATGAGAAACCATGATCGTTGACTTCTAAGGACTGGCACTTGGACTATTATATCAACTTCCTAACAGTCTGTGTTGAATAACCGGACAATTATCGTTTGTACAGCAGTCCGTTTCGAGTCACGTGTCTAATGTGATTACTGCAGCAGTCCACGTGCTAATTAAGGCGACAGGATGAAGCACCTATCCGCGTGGAAATACCCGGAAGTGCAGCGATTGCCAGACTGAGTGACGTCAACCGTGAAGCCAGATTCACCGACGCGAAACGAGGACGCGGTTTGCTCGGTGAAAATAGTTCTACAACAGCAAGGATCATAATAATTATTAGTTCTTACTTATTTATTGTTTTTTGGATTAATTGACGAGACTTTCTTCTTTTTTAATTACTTACTAAATCACTACGAAAGAATATAAATGAACAATGCATACAAAGGCACATGATAAATTGTAAGTAACCTACGTTTCGCTATAATAGAATTTATTATAATAATTATGTCCTTCAAATCTTTTTTTTTCCTTGGTTAAGCTATTAGCATTCCCGAGTACGGTATAGGAGAGCTGTAGGCTAAAATTCCATAGAATGGATTAATGAATAGGCCTATACATAACATGTATAATTGTATATTCATTTATATGAATACATATTAATTATATATATAATATGAATATATGATTATATTAATCATCCTTTGCGGTAATTTGAATTCTGAGTGATGTTTCCAGTCACATGTCTAAAGTCTAAAACATGCAGTTGCTATAGCCGGCTGGATTGGGTTCAGGGGCGGATCCAGGGGGCCAATCCGGCCATGGCCCCCCCCATTTAAAAATTGCATGGGACGTGGCTTTGCTTTCAACAAGCCATTAAATAAATGTAGTGGGAGAGAAAAACAGGACATCAGGCCCCCCTATTACAAAATCGCACGGGACTTGGCCCCCCCGTCGATTCAGCGGCGGATGTTTCCCGAAAAATTGGTCGACGACTAAAACAAAAAGGTCATCAGTTTTTTCGACGGATGAAATGCTATTTTCCCCCGAAAAATTGGTCGACGACTAAAAAAAAAAGGTCATCAGTTTTTTCGGCGGATGAAATGGTATTTTTTCCGGAAAATTTGGTCGATGACTAAAAAATTTTTCTCCTGTCTCACAAGACCAAAAATTTTGGCACCCCCTTCGAAAATTTCTGTATCCGCCCTTGATTGGATTAGACGGGGACGGAACAGAATACAGATTTTTTAAGATTAGGTTATTAGGCGAATACCTTCGAATTTTCTGAACTGGTAGAAGGCTTCGAATCCGGTGGCGTCGTAGGCTTCGTTGGAGTTGAAGGTGACCCGGAAGAAGCTTCCGTCGGAGCTGACTGACTTCTGGAAATGGTGTGACTTGGTTCCGCACAGACGGTTCATCTTCCGGTCGATGAGGTGGATGTTGAAGTTGGAGAACTCCACATAGTCGCTCTGACTCGACTCTAGGCAACTACACGCATCAGCAGACAGCAGATCAGGTAAGGTAGGGCATAAATTCAGGTGCTGTGCAGTGTACATTGTGCAAGGTAAGCTGAATGAAAGTAGAGTGTATGTAAGGTAAGGTAGATAAGGCATAGTTTGGTTAGGAATGGAAAAAGAATAAGATACAGTACTATAGGGTTACTAATGAGTATATTTTTGCTATCCTCGAGACCAATGTCTTGGTTTCAAAGTGCTCCCGAGTTTGTTTCCAAAGTCTAGGTCTTGACCGAAAGACCATAAGTCTTGACTTTGGTCTGAAAGGTCAAAGTCCTGATCTTGAGGTTCAGAGTCGTGGTTAGTATTGGTCTTCGAAGACCAAGACTCCACTGTCAATGTGAACAGTGATTTATCAGGGCAGCTTAAAGGTCGCCGTAGGCACTCCTTTATTAGTAGGCACCTGATAACTGCTGTCGTACCACAAAGATTCACAGACATAATTTTAAAAAAATTGGCCTGTTTGTGAGGAAAAGCAGCGGCAGCAGTAGCAGCTGTACCTTGGAAGCCTTGTCGAGAATTGTCTCCGAAGTCTGATTATACTCTGATAACTTGTGAAAGCCATGGGAGAATTTCAGAACACGACTGGTACATCAAGAGCGAAAGGACCTGGTGTGTGTGGGGGTAGGGGGTATATGTGTGTGCATGGTTATGTGTGCCAGATTTGTCAAAGTCATGGTATGGTCCTGAGGTTCAAAGTTTTGGTCTTTAAACCAGATGGTCTTGAAGTTTAATGTCTTCATCTTTAAACCAGATTGTCTTGAAGTTCAAAGTCTTGGTCTTTAAACCAGATGGTCTTGAAACCTAAAGTCTTGGTCTTTAAAGCAGATGGTCTTGAAGCTTGAAGTCTTGGTCTTTAAACCAGATGGTCTTGAATCTTAAAGTCTTGGTCTTTAAACCAGATGGTCTTGAATCTTAAAGTCTTGGTCTTTAAACCAGACGGTCTTGAAGTTTAAAGTTTTGGCCTTGGTCTTGAGGTGCCAGGTCTTGAGAGCAATACTGGAAATGAGAAGGAGAGATTAGGCAGTCTAAGGTCAAGTATATAGGGTCAATAAGGAAAATAAGCTAAGGATAAGAAAAGGCAAATACACGAGAAGAAAAGATATGTATAGGGAAAGTTAAGAAAATGTAAAGTAGCATGAGTTATGATAACGTATAGCATAGGCCTAGTATCACAAAAAAGTAAGGAAGGGAAAGTCAAGAAAGTGCAGCGAAATTCAAGGTAAAGCAAGACATGTTTTGGAGAAGGAAGAGGAGGAATAGAACACAATAGATTATGATTACACAGATTAGATTAGACTATATTGATTAGATTAGATAAGATTAGATTAGACGAGAAGAGACGCTCTAAAAGTATAAACAAAGCGATGAGAAGAAGAGACTCTCTGTCGTCTCATGAGTGAAGAGCGTGTCGTGTATAATTATATTAAATACCCTGGTTGAACGCCTTCGACGTCGAAGTAGGGGAACGTGATGTAGATTCGTTCGTTGTCCTGACCGTAGAACAGGTAATGGCATTGTGTGTTGAGCGGATATCGACCGGGGAAGTTGGGCGATGTAAACGTACCGTTCGTAGCATGCGTACTCCGAAACGTAAACTGACAGACTGTAGAAACAGATGAAAGCAGGTTAACTTCATGGGCGAAGAATTGCGGGGGACGAAACGATCGAGCGCGGTCGAAGATTTTGGGCGGACGCATGGCTGAGACGCCGACTTCTTACCGATTGGGGGGACAAATGCATGGGCCGTCCCCCCCCCCAACCACATCCATTGAGGGGGCCCGTCCCTCTGTCCCCCTAAATCTCCGCCCATGATTAACTTCACTCACAACCATAAGTTGTTAACTATCAGTTTGTCTATTTTGACGTTGGGCCCGGCAGAGGAGGGGTGTCCCTCTCCCCTGTCGGGGAGGGGAACACGGTACATAACTCGCCAGGGTAATTCCCAAATCCATCAGCCATATCTATTGAATCCAGGGCCGCATTAAGGCTAGTGCGGGCCCGGGTGCTGTGGTAACCTTGCGGGCCCTCCTCTCAGTCTTCTGTCAGCCACTGCAGGGTCTACCATGGCAAAGTTCTCCCACACGCATGTAATTATACCGTGTTTACTAATGAGAATACACTATACAGCCAAGGGATACTTTTCCTTTGGTACGCGTGTAATTGTTTCTAAGGAAAGTTTCCTACACTTGTAGATATAGGTCTACAATACGTGACAGAAGGAACGAAGGACTAGACTCTTCAATTGTTAGGCCTATTTATATTTATAAGCCCTTAGTATATGCTTATATGATCCTTCCAGTTGATTTTCTTCATTGTTCCCCACGTCCACATTTCGAAGACCTCCAGTCTTCTTATGATTAGCCATATATTGCTTGCTCTCATGGTTCATGTCTCACATCCAAACAACACCACGGGCACTCCATGTCGATGTTTTATCATCCATTTCTCTGAATTCCTATTTCCTCTTTTATTTTCAGTTTATAGTAATTCTTAAATTTAAATTTATAAGTTCGTTCTTCCTATTTCCCGCTCTAACAAAATATAGCATCATATTTCTTTTGCAGACTCCAATAATGTCCTGGCAAACCGCTCCTTAGAGCGTCATGATCTTCTTGCACCAATTATCTAGGTCTAGGAATTATCGGAGAAGAGTATAGGCCTACACAGTGAAAGAGATCGAGACAAAGGAAGTGGGTAGGATACAGGCTGAGGGCAGATTCACTGCGAAGAACGGTCATGAAGAAAAAAATGAAAGGGAAGCGAACAAGAGGAGGACCACGACAGTTTAGGCCTATGCTGGATTGAATAACAAATGGATAGGCCTATGGAAAGTTTGAGGAAGAGGCATCGGACATTTCAGCCAGCCCCCGGAGACAGAAAACAAGAGAAGAGGATGATAAGATATAATAGGTTTAAGAAATTAAGAGTTATCCAATAGCAAATCTTCTAACGTACGTTATTTCTCTTATTATTTTAAAGAAGCCAGTCAAAATGATTGCCCCGCATGTCCTAATTTAAGATAGCCCATCACTGTTGATACTTCCCAAACAGGGCCGGATTAAGGCATGTTCAGCATGTTCGGCCGAACAGAGGGCCCCACACTTTAGGGGCCCCACACATGCGGGAAAAAATTTCCGATTTTTAAAAAGATTTTTAGCAAATTTCAACCAAACGACTAGAAAAGGTCATCAAAAATTTTGGCCGAAGATCCGCAAAAATTTTCCAAACAGGACCCCACATTTCTTAATCCGGCCCTGTTCCCAAAGATAAATTTACAATAGGCCTAACAATAAGTTCCTGCGATTTCAACCAATTCATAAGCTGGAGCTAATAAATCGGGTGTGTGGGAGAACTTTGCCAAAATTTCATCGACGATAACTTTCATTATTGTTGCAGTATTCTTGCAAAGAAATTTAATCATTTCCGAAAATGCGGGCCCCTAAAGCTGCGGGCCCGGGTGCTGCAGCACCCTTAGCACCTACCTTAATGCGGGCCTGATTGCATCAGTGAATAATCGGGTTCGACATCTCAAGGAATCAATTGACCTACATATCTCACGTTTACCGGAAGTGTAGTTATTGCTGCATTAGAAATGGAGAGAAATGGAGAATATTAATGGTTTAGAAGAAATTAAAATTCCTATGTCTATTGATTGATTGCAGCTGTCAAAACTTCGCAAACTTAAGACTCGCGCGTAGAATTGACCTTTGGTGACCCGACCCACTGCGCACGCGCACACGACATATCGAATCCGCTTTTTATAGGTTGTTACCATTGTACAAGTAAAACCTCCTGTAAACCAGCCTCAAGGTCAGTTTCAGCCCTTTATAGGAACCAGCCTACTTAACTATCAACCTCCATAGCAACCAACCTTTTGAACAATCAACCATTGTAGCAAGCGACTTCAGCATCAGTTTTATTAGCACTCAGTTTCAAAGTTATACTTGGTCCCTTTAGCTTCCTTAGCAACCATTCTCCTTGCAACCGCTTGGCATATCTATAGCCACCATTCTCTTATCAGCCGTCTCCACCAGCAACGGCCGGGTCTCTTACAGTGACAGCACTCCAGCAACTATAGTCTCCTTAGCAACCGTTTCCCTTAGCAACAGCTCTCCTTTAATTTTATTATCGCCACCTACCGTGTCTAACTAGTGTAACAGAAAATTTCGTATCAGGACATATTCCACTTTTTCTATTATTAACTCGAAGGAAAAGTATAATTATGGACTCTTATGGAGCTCAGGCGGGCCACTTCCCCTCTCACTTCTGCTCCTCGCCAGTCGCCACCCACTTTTCTCTCTCCCATCGTTCTCTCTCCCACCCCTCCCACTCCACCTTGCCAGGAAGACTAGTCAACAAAATGCAAGAAAGCTTGCTTTCTACAGAAGTTTGTGATACAACATTCGGGAAATAGACATATATAATACTTCGGTGCCGCATGTACAATACTGTGCACCCCGTGCATTTGTGCATACTGCAAAAATGAGCAGTGACTATTTTTGGGTCGTCATTGTAGAGAAATATTTAACAAAAAAGGTATTGATTATACCTATTCGGTTTTTAAACCTCTGTTATCAGAAACTCACCTTTATTTTTATTTGGTCTTATGAAATCAGGTTAAATGAAAGTCAAAGCCTGCAATTCTAAACAAAGTCAATGCGCCACGTAAATGCTACAGCTTTATGTCAGATTGAATCTGAGGATTCGATTCAATCTGATGTCGTTTGTGGTCTGACTTACGTTTACTCGGATCTTGCTCCCCGGATTTTATGCCAAAATCTGGAATGGAAAAATGGACAATTATAGTTGCCAGCACAAACGACAGATGGCTTAAAACACGCCACCTAGCGAAAGAACAGCGTTGCAAGATAGAAGAAGAATTTAATAATGTCCAAAAAGGAGAACAATTGAAGATGATAATGATGGTGGTAGAGGTGGTGGGAGTGGTAGGGGTGGTGGTGGTGGTGGTCAGTGGTGGTGGCGGTTGTGGCGGTGGCCACCACCGCCACAACCGCCACCACATTGGTGGTGGCGGCGGTGGTTGTGGTGGTGGTGCTGGTGGTGGTGGTAGTGTGGTGGTGGCGGCGGTGGGGACGGCGGTGGTGGTGTGGTGGTGGTGGTGGTGTGGTGGTGGTGGTGGTGGCGGTTGTGGCGGTGGTGGTGGCGGCGGTGGTTGTGGTGGTGGTGGTGCTGGTGGTGGTAGTGTGGTGGCGGCGGCGGCGGTGGTGGGGACGGCGGCGGTGGTGGTGGTGGTGGTGGTGGTGGTGGCGGTTGTGGCGGTGGTGGTGGCGGCGGTGGTTGTGGTGGTGGTGGTGCTGGTGGTGGTGGTAGTGTGGTGGTGGCGGCGGTGGTGGTGTGGTGGTGGTGGTGTGATGGTCGTGGTGGTGGCGGTTGTGGCGGTGGTGGTGGCGGTTGTGGCGGTGGTGGCGGTGGTGGTGGCGGCGGTGGTTGTGGTGTTGGTGGTGATGGTGGTGGTGGTAGTGTGGTGGTGGCGGCGGTGGCGGTGGTGGGGACGGCGGTGGTGGTGGTGGTGGCGGTGGTGGTTGTGGTGGTGGTGGCGGTGGTGGTTGGGTGGTGGTGGCGGCGGCGGTTGGGGCGATGGTGGTGGTGGTTGTTGTGGTGCTGGTGGAGGTGATGCTGTTGCTGATGATAACTCTTTTCGTCATAACATATTCTTTCGTTACTTACGACATTTAACCTACATTTCTTTATGATGTGGCTGATCATTAAAGGTTTAAATGTTTAGTGTCACTGACACTAAAGCCTGCTTTATGCTGGAAACGATGCTAATGTTTATGATGACAACGACTACAAATACAGATCATGTCTTCTATGAAATGCAGGCTATAGGCTTAGACTTAATTTTTTTAAATGCTTCCAGCGACCAAAAACCTAAGCCGTTGAAAGCAGCTTATTCCGAGGCGAATATAGCAATCTGGTATAACCATTAACCTACATGTAAGAGCGGCTACATGTATAAGTCAACATGTCAAGTATAATTGATGACAAATGATCATCTTTTAAAACCATTGACCATCTTTTCAATCTATTGCCATAGATCAGAGGTTTGCTCTTGTCATTTGCACATGGTTGTCTAATGTCAATGCGCCGTCTGTGATATATTGCAACGGATCATTCCAGTCTAAACTTAAGATCTGCTTGTTTGTAATTATTTCTGATAGAATGACATTTACCCGATACAATAGGCTATTGTACAATAGGCTATTGCGAAAGTAGCTAAATATAGGTTTGCGTGACTGAATTGGTTATTTTTCGTTTCCGTTGCGCAGTGTTTTTACCTGTTGACCGTATTTGCTTCGTATAATTATCAGCATAGTTACACTGTATTTAGCCTATATACACTGTATGGCTTAACGCGACTGCAAGAGTCTTCCTCGCATGCATGATATCGACTGTATACGTATAACAGAGTTTGCGTTTAACGGACCACGTGCGCCATCTGCAGCCAAGTAAGTGAAGCCTACATGTAGGCCTACTTCTCTTCAAAAGGAGGAAAGGTCCTTGGAATGACCTCAGAATGACCTCATCGCGTCACTTAGTGGTACTTCTTCAGTTGATGACGAATATCTGTGATACCCTACGGCTGAAGAGATGGATGAATATCTGTGATACCCTACGGCTGAAGAGATTGACGAATATCTGTGATACCCTACGGCTGAAGAGATTGACGAATATCTGTGATACCCTACGGCTGAAGAGATTGACGAATATATGTGATACCCTACGGCTGAAGAGATTGACGGACGCGCGTTATCTACCATCAACGAGGGACCACACTGCCATGGGCGGTGGTCCTACCGTTGTTGTTCTTTGAACACTGTATACGCTATGCATAATATATTCGAACTCCGCTGTCGCTCCATATCAGCACATCGATGCAGTTGTGCCCAGAAACTCTGAGCATGATATGTTCTTGTCTGTTATGACAACCCTGGCTAGAAATCTATTCGTTGGTTTCCACGTGTTTGCAAGAGTCCACTGCTTGTGACTCTTCCGATTTTGCAATTACCTGCTTAACGACAAAATTTCTATTTGGTGTCGCTCTCAGCATCAGTTAAAAGAAGCAAACTATCGATAGGCCTATATAATTATAATTATGCCTTTGATCATTGTGACAACCTGTGACGAAGTTGTAGTTGGCAGAAAATCCTCGCGTGTTGACGGAAAGACTTCTACTGATGAGGGTGACTTCCATCTGAGGTCCCGTGCTCATCAGCATTGGCGGTCGACGATTGCCACAGAATACCCCGATATCACAGGACACTCCGCGGATCAGAACACTGACCGTCACGGAGTCAACTTCTTCGCATCTGCAGCAAGAGGAAGAGAAATAATCATGTCAGTCAGTCAGCCTGTATAAGTACTCTTGATTGCGGCTCCGTCAGCATTATGGTTAAAAGTTGGTTTCGCTTAAATTTTTACCGAGATTGAAAATTGAACCAAATAAAAATGTGTATAGGACGACTCGGTAATTAATTAACTAATAACTATATAGATCTAATGCTAAAGAACACACTTCTAGGTAATGTATGTATGTATGTATGTATGTATGTATGTATGTATGTATGTATGTATGTATGTATGTATGTATGTATGTATGTATGTATGTATGTATGTATGTATGTATGTATGTATGTATGTATGTATGTATGTATGTATGTATGTATGTATGTATGTATGTATGTATGTATGTATGTATGTATGTATGTATGTATGCCTATCCTTCTTAATAATAATCTCTTGTTCGCTCGGGGTGTACTTACAAGTCGGGATAGACTGTAAAATTTGTTCCCATGTTCAATTCAAGTTCCGTGAAGATGATTTGAACTCTTTCGTTTGCAGTACCGACGAACATATATCGAGCCGCGATGGACGGAGGGTATGGATCCGGATAGCCAATCGAAACGAAGCTGCCATTTCGGGAAGCGGAGCTAAGGAAGCGCACCTCAAAGTCTAAGAACAGACGAAGAAGAACGACAATTTTTTCTTAGCATACAAGTTCAGCAGCTCCAATTTTGAAAAAAAACACGATTTAGCTGAAAATAGATAAGAAAAACGACTGTGTGTTGGGATTCGCCACAGGCCTCCTAATCGTGGGAGCGAGCGCCCAGGGTGACGCCATCAGTTGTGGCCCCTAACCCCGTTAACGTCCGTGCCAACAATTCAGAATTTAAAACTGTGCTTCTCAAACAGTTCCCGCGGACGCCCATGTGCATTGGCCTGAATAAATTTTTACTTGTCCTGGTTGTCCACCTATAAGGGACAGTAAGGGAAGGACTATAAGTGATTATTATACAACCTTTAACACGAGCACTCTCTTTGTATACCTGCCTTCAACCACTCATATCTTTCTACGTTGTTTTTACCTCTGGTTCCTTTCGTTGACTCTGGCTCTAATTCTGTCTTGACAGACATTCCGTGCTGCTTCCGACATGGCTTCCGACCGACTACAAATTATTTCTATCCGACGTTTGACTTTTTCCCATCGATAAAAAGCCTCAAATTTACTTCTAAATGACTTTCCACAAACATCTCCAAACATCTTGATCAAACACCAGATTACTTATCATGTACCAGTATCAGATTCGCATTTCTACGTCACTGCATGCACACTCTTATCATCAACATCATTGGGCTCAATGCCCGTAAGAGTCCGACGCCACTCTCTGTCTGAGTCTGTCTCGCGTCATGCTGCCCAGCTTCAACAGGTCCAGTCAGCAGGTCTGCTCCATACCATTAACATCTTGGAGCAGTTAGACCGCCTTGTCTAAATGAAGAGAATATTGGGAGAGAGGCATGAAGGACAACTTGGGTCAATGCCCGTATGTGTCCCACGCTCTCCCCCGACTCTCTCCACCAGTCTGTCCTGACCGGCCTGTGCATGTCTGCTTCACATCATGACACCTTGAAGCATCTGGGTCGCTCTGTCACTTGTGCCGTGGTTTTTGCGGATTCCAATCGTCTTGGTCTTTTACTGCCAGCGTATCGCCACCCATCTGGCAAACCTTCCTCACTTTGTCCGGGCTTAGGACCGGCACAGGGACGTTGTTGGTTCCCTGTGGCGGAGGATGGGTGCAGTTTAACGTCGTGCCCAGGACCAGCACACTCTTATACATCGTCTTTATGATAACAACGAAATAACCATTGCAGTTACAATAATATTACAATTACAACCATGCATGGCACACGACGATTATTAATTACAGAATGCACTAAAAGTTCTATTACCATAATTATTGTGTGACGCAATTTAGGAGGGGGGTGTACTCACTGTGCTTTGCAGGCAGTGGCGTAGACAAGGAGGGTTTCTGGGGTTAAACCCCTCCACCCCCATTGGCCTAGGGAAAAGGTTATTTATCCACTTAAATAAGAAGAAGAAACAAAAACTATTGCTTGTAGTAACAATTGTTTTTCTTACTTTATTCCTTTTGTTACTTTATTCCTTTTTTATTTACTGTAATACTGTTGGGTTGGTGTCAGAAAGGGCATCCGGCCAGGCCATAAAACCCCCAAACCTCCCGCCCCCCTCCCCCATCATAAATTCCTGGCTACGCCACTGTTTGTAGGCAATATATTATTCGTATAGGCCTATGTGTGCGTGTGTTTGTGTGTATAAAAAAGACAGTATAATTATGTGTATGCAATGCTGTGCATGTGTGCGTGGTTAGAGAATTGGCATCTGCTGCTATGTCACCTGTGGGTTTCGTAGCGTTCTGCGCTGGAGAATCTCCCGGATTCAGGTTGTTGAAATCTATCGCAAAGAAAAACACAAGTAAACGTATAAGCACGGTGCAAGCCGCAATAAAAATCAATGTCCGTATGTAGGTCTTAGTATGTATAAATATATATATTATATACGTATGTATAATGTATGCATAGATGCATGCACAACTGTACATTGTACGTTTATTAATATCTGCATTTGAATGTAAATATTATGCATAAAATTTAATGTATGAATTTATGGCTTGCATGTATACGCTCAATAGTCATGCATGCTTGTATGTATGCATGCATACTGCATGCATGTACGTACGAATGTGTGTATGCAGGCATGGTATGTGTGTATAGTGTATGTACTATGTATGTGTTTGTATGTATGTATGTATGTATGTATGTATGTATGTATGTATGTATGTATGTATGTATGTATGTATGTATGTATGTATGTATGTATGTATGTATGTATGTATGTATGTATGTATGCATGTATGCACATATGTCTTCTGTCTTTCGTTCTGTCTGTTTTATCTTTCCCCTCTGTCTTTCTGCATGTCTGTCTTTTTGCCTGTCATACCTCTTTTCTGTCTGTCTGTCTCTGTCTGTCTGTCTTTTTCTCTGTCTGTCTTTCTGCCTGCTAGTTTATGAAGAGAAACCATATTCTATGGGTGGTATTGTATAGTATGAATACAGTATATCGAACGGGAAGTGGGTATATAAAGGAGGGCAGCCGTATGTCGTTCACCCAGAATACAAGCACGTGCAGTGTGCACTCATGGCACGTGACAGACACACTGATGGCTGAATGGTGTTCTCAGCTATAGATCAGGTGTCTTCCAATGGCCTCTGTACTCTGCTTTAGCCGCTTGTCACAATCTTCCGGCAACAATCTGAAGGAGGGAGACAGTGCAGCGATGACGACAGGGCAGTAGACAGAGACAGACACAGAGGCAGATGAAGAAGCATACATAGAGACTGCATGATAGAGTTACATAAACAGAAATAGAAGCATATATAGAGAACCACGGTGACTAAGAGAGAGAGAGAATCGGACACAATTAGGACATATCCCTATAGACAGAGATAGACAGATAGACAGACAGACAGACAGACAGACAGACATGCATGTATACGTACATACATACATACATACTTACATACATACATACATACTTACATACATACATATACATACAGATGGACGAGCAAAACAAAGCATTAGGCTGATTCATCATCATCATCATCATCATCAAAATCCCTGGGCAATGCCCGTAAGTGTCCGACGCCACTCTCTGTCTGAGTCTGTCTCGCGTCATGCTGCCCAGGTTCAACGAGTCCGGTCAGCAGGTCTGCTCCATATCATTCACATCTTGGAGCAGCCAGACCACCTTGTCTGAATGAAGAGAATATTGGGAGAGAGGCACGAAGGACAACCTGGGTCAATGCCCGTATGTGTCCCACGCTCTCTCCCCCGACTCTCTCCACTGGTCTGTCCTGACCGGGCTGTGCATGTCAGCTCCACATCATGACACCTTGAAGCATCTGGGTCCCTATGTCGCTTATGCCGTGGGTTTTGGGGATTTCTGTGGTCTTGGTCTTTTACTGCCAGTGTATCTCCACCCATCTGGCAAACCTTCCTCATTTTATCCGGGCTTAGGACCGGCACAGGGAATTTGTTGGTTCCCTGTGGCAGAGGATGGATGCAGTTTAACGTCTTGCCCAGGACACAGGCTGATTACGTGGGCGATAATAACGGATGAATGGAAGAATGGATTGAGATTGGGGGGCAGTTATGGATGAGAAGGACGTCTACATACAGACATGTGCACACATACACACATACATACATAAATACATACATACATACATACATGGAAACATACATACATACACACATACATACATAAATACATACATACATACATGCAAACATACATACATACATGCATGCATACGTACATACATACATACATACATATATACATACATACATACATGCATGCATACGTACATACATACATACATACATATATACATACATGCATCCATGCATGTACGCACACACATACAAACATATATACATGCAAACACACATACATACATACATACATACATACATACATACATACATACATACATGCATACATACATACATACATTCATGCATACATACATACATACATACACACATACATGCATACATACATACATACATACATACATACATACATACATACATACATACACGCATACATGCATACATACATACATACATACATACATACATACATACATACATACATACATACATACATACATGCATACATACATGCATGCGTATACATACGTACATACATGCATAGAACACACACAAAATATAGGCACAGAACATGAACAGGCTCCGATATACAGACAGACGGATATGCACGCAGAAACAGCAACAACGAAGAATGCATGTTTGATCGAGCAGAGAGGGGAATAAAGGGAGACAAGGAAGGATGCATGGAAGGAGAGAGTCGGAAGGGAGGAGAGATGCAGAGAGGCATATAGTAGCAGAGGAAGAACAGAGAATGCGTGCATGGTAAAGGAAGGAGGAGGCGTGATAGTCCGAGTGGCCTTCAGTTTGCATTGGACGGAAGTTGCAAGGTCATAAAACGAAACGTGATTCTTAAGCCAAATGAAAACCAGAAGTTGAAGGAAGAGCATTCATACATAATATATAACCATCATATATGTATATATACATATATATAACCATGTATATATATTAGGGTGACAATTTCCAACATGGGAAAAAATTTTTTTTAACATTTTTAAAGTCTCACACCTCAAAAGTGTTCTCTATAATATCAGTATCACAGGTGAAAATTTTTAAGGAAATTTGAAAACGTTTAGAGCTGGCCCAATGACCTTGAACTTTCAATAGATAGGCCTACAAACATTGTTGAATATGTAATGTGCTAACTATTGTTTTGCTCCACCAATTACATCTCTAATTCTTATTGCAATGTTTGTTTGTTTGTATGTGCACATGTTATAACGCCCCTTCAAGCTGACTACTCAGAGGCGCTCCCGACTGCAGAGCGGACACTGTATCGGAGTTTCACGCCGAATCGCTGAGCAATTGCGAGTGAAGGACTTGTCTAAGGTACTTACGTGGCGACTTGAGATGACTGCAAGTTGAAGAACATACCCACTACAACAACCGCCATGGGCGGAGTTTATCAGGGGCTAGGTGGGCTAAGCCCCCCCCCCAAGAAGACCCAGATTCATTTTTTTTACCGTACAAATGGTTTCTTTTCTCTGGCTTAGCCCACCCCTAAGAAGGCTTTAGCCGCTCTAAGAATGGAAACCAAACTCCGCCCATGACCACCGCACCCCAATGTTCTCTGTAATCACTCATGGCATGCTTAGGGTATAGTTTAAGTTATTATTTAATTAAAAATCAATAAGTCAATTTGAAAATTATACAAGAAAGTCTTGTGGGCAATTAGTTATGTTAAATTGACTTGTGCACCTGCTGAAAAGAAGTTAAGAAGATCCAATGTCATTTTGAGTGCATGACATTGTGTCATTGCAGCATTCAACAGGACTAAAATTAGTGGCATACATGCGGCACACATTCTAGCAGCCAAAGGACAATCAATGGGCCGAGATACTGCTGAAATTGCTATCAATCAGAATTCCATTAGACAGTCTCATCATGAGACTTTTGTCAAAGAAATCTGTGCATTGTTAGGGCTTGAAGTTCCGCATAAAGTTCATTGAGATGACAGGTTGTTGAAGCCTTTTACGTCGTATAGGAACGCTAGCCTACTGTGCTCTTACCAGATGAAAGAACAACGAAATCTTAAAGGGAAGCACAAGCTTCAGCCGTTTAACTTGCTTGAAGAGCGGAATTTAGCTGGCCGCATACGATCTATATTTTTCACACAACTTCTATCATCTACACTGTAACAGCAATGCTGGTCTTCAATCAAGAGCATGTGTTCTTCTGAAACGCGAGTCTCAGAAACGGTAGATCTCCTCAGCTTGGTTATAGTGGGGATAGTCTTCAATACTCTGATGACAAACTCTCGCAGACCTACGAAAACACTGTTTGAGAGATTTGGTATTTGTTCTTCAGGTAGATCTCAAGGCATTGGCACACAAGCCAATGTCCAATGTCAGCTCCCTGGAATGACTTGCAACTGTTGAAGCAGCCCGTTGCTCACAAGGCAGTAATTGAGACCGCCGCTACAGCGGAAATACACATCTTTTCGACCCATTTGAGGTACATGAGTTAAATGTTGGTTCACCTGGTGTTGATTGATTCGGCTGTTTCAGATGACAGCGAGATTGCAATACGGTAGTAAATCGTCCGGGATACGATGAACCTCTTCGACATATCAAAGTTTATGTGCAGCAAGTAGCCTACCACTATATAAGAGCTGATTTTTTTAAAACTAAAAACACTAAGAAACTCTTCATTCCATTAGTCTGCATTAGATATTCTTGTAAACTTCCTACAGCTACATGATCTACATCCAAGCAGATATGGAGATAAAAGAAATCGTTCTCTTGGCTTGTCACTGAGCTGTTGGCCTGAATATCGCGAATGATGCAGCTGAACGTGGTATCACACTGATCCGTTCTTTCCATGAAGAACTTACAAAATAAGAAGAACCAAGCAATACCTATACTCCAAGAGCTTATGAAACACAGGAGGTAATATCCAGACTAAAAAAATAAGCAGTCATAGATGGAATTGATAAACAGTACTGGAATCAAATACCGATAGATGTGTATTTGCATTGTGTTTAACACAGACCATTAGGTCAAACTTCTGATGCGTTGGGCCAGCAATAAACATTAATGAATTAATTTTAAAAAAATCATGCATACTTATTTAATGGTACATAACCATTTAAAAAGGTGAGACATGTGAAATTCAAAAATTATTTTTTAACTGTCACCCTAATATATATGTGTATGTATACGACGATATATATATATATATATATATATATATTATGTGGTGGGATTTGAATGGAGTCGATGCATGAAGGAATCCCGGAAAACTGAAAGAGGGAGAGATGGAAAGATACTTTGATGAACATAGTCATGCAGAAAAGGATGAAGATTATATGATAACGGATGGTTCTCTAGCTGGATGGATTGATAGATGGATAGATGGATGGATGGATGGATGGATGGATGACGGATAGATGGATGAATGGATGGATTGATGGATGGATAGATTATATGGATGGATGGATGGATGGATGGATGACGGATAGATGGATGAATGGATGGATTGATGGATGGATAGATTATTTGGATGGATGGATGGATGGATGGATGGATGGATGGATGGTTGGTTGGATGGATGGATAGATGGCTGAATAAATGCATGAATAGACGGATAGATGAAGTGATGGATGGAGGAATGGATGGTTGGGTAGATGAACGGGTTGGATGGATGAATTGATGGATGTTTGAATGGATGGACGGATGGATGATTAGATGGATGGATGATGGATGGATGGATGGAAGGATGGATGGATGGATGGAGGAATGGATGGTTGGGTAGATGAACGGGTTGGATAGATGAATTGATGGATGTTTGAATGGATGGACGGATGGATGATTACATGGATGGATGATGGATGGATGGATAGAAGGATGGATGGATGGATGGATGGATGGATGGATGGATAGATGAACGGGTTGGATGGATGAATTGATGGACGGTTGGATGGACGAAGGAAAGGATGGAATGAGACTTCAAAGCAGACTGCAGCTCAACATTTCGACATCCACTAAATTAAACTAAATCCCTTGTCCAGTCTACTTATGCTTGTGTCTGTGAATGTCAATGCGTGTGTGTGTGTGTGTGTTTGTGTCCGTCTCTCTGCTTGCCTGCCTACATGTATCTGTCTGCATGTGCAATTGCATGTTCATCTGTCCGGCTGTTCTCATTTCCCTGTCTGTTTATATCTGTCTCGTATACACGTCTGTCTCTTTGTGTATACTTAGTTGTCTTCCTGTATGTCTGTTTGTCTGCCAGTTTGTTTATATGCCTGTCTGTCTTTCTGTCGATATTTCTGTCTGCATGCCCCACCTGCCTTCATGTTCTGTTATAGTCTCGTTGACTATGCACATGTCTGTCTGTGCTCAAGTCTGTCTGTGCTCATGTCTGTCTGTGCTCATGTCTGTCTGTGCTCATGTCTGTCTGTGTTTATGTAGTCTGTGCTGATGTCTGTCTGTGCTCATGTCTGTCTGTGTTTATGTAGTCTGTGCTGATGTCTGTCTGTGCTCATGTCTGTCTGTGCTCTTGTCTGTCTGTGCGCATGTATGTCTGTGCGCATGTCTGTCTTTGCGCATGTCTGTCTGTGCGCATGTCTGTCTGTGCGCATGTCTGTCTGTGTGTATATATGCGTGTGTGGATGGCTGCCTATTATATTCTGCGTTTCCACCTGTCGTTCCATATATCGATCCGCGTATCTAGCTGTCATCTTGTTCCACCGTGGCTCTCTGTCTGTCCGTCTCTTTGTCCGTCTCTCTGTCCGTCTCTTTGTCCGTCTCGCTGTCCGTCTCTCTGTCCGTCTCTCTGTCCGTCTCTCTGTCCGTCTCGCTGTCTCTGTCCGTTCTGTCGCTTATCGCAGTGGGGCGCTTGTAAATGTCTCTTAATTTGGTTGTTTATGAAAAAGCGTGCGCTGTATAAATTCCGGTTAGTGGCCATCATGGTAGAGCAGCAGTCGTGACGTTATGGCCTGCGTCATGGGACAACTGATCTTTTTCGTCAATAGAGGGACGATCGCAGTCTCGCATGTTAGACTCTTGCACTCTGCTGCTCTCGTATACGCTGCATACATATACTGCCGTCTTCACTGCTGAGCATTGCAGTAAATTCCTTTCGGTCTCGTGGTTTCCTTTCGCATGTCTGCGTATCGATGATGTTAAAATGCGTCTTTATGCCTCTCTGTCTGTTTCTATATGCGTGGGTGTATATGTGTGCATCTGTGTCCGTCACATTCGGTCCCTTGAAATATAAGCAATGGAGTAAACGAGTAGCGTGTAGGGGCCCATATAGTATCCCACCCCCTTTTAAATATCCTTTCCATGCTTATACCTTACGAATCAGCGACTTCAAGAAGTCAATTTAAGGCGCTATATAAAAAGCTCAAATGCGTAAATAAATGGCTATCTATATAAGGCAGGCCACTTTCGTCATCGTCGTCAATTATAATTGTTACCGGGAAATATTCGTTAATTTGAGAGAATGTTTGCTGTTAAAACTCAGTAAATTACGGTTCGCGATTTAACTGTTATGTAAACGGAGGCTGTTGAGCACTGCAGTAAATGGGGCAACAGGAACATCGTGCATGTGGTATGGTTAATTGGTTATCCATGGTAACCGGTTAAAGTAAGGTAAGACCTGGTAAGTCAGTGATAATGTAGAGTAATGCTATATAGGGTTAACTATGGCAAGATAAGGAAAATCTGAAAGGGTATGGTAAAGTAGGCTAATTGGTAAATGGGATAAGGTACACGGTAAAGAACCGGCAGCTAAGGTAAGAGGCATGCATAGTGGCAATCTCACGCCGTAAGCCAGTTTGCACTGCTTTCATAGTCATCACATCAATCGCAAGGGATTGCCTTGGCACCGGCATCGGCAATCGCTTGCCATCTTGCCTATCATCTCGCCTCGTCAATCACTAATGGAGGCGAATGCAATCACGCCCATCGTCATCATCATCATCGTCATCATCATCATCATCGTCGTCGTCATCATCATCGTCATCATCATCGTCATCATCATCATCGTCATCATCATCGTCGTCGTCATCATCATCGTCGTCATCATCATCATCATCATCATCATGGAGCATCATCATCATCGTCGTCGTCATCATCATCACCATCATCATCATCGTCGTCATCATCATCATCATCATCATCATCATCATCATCATCATCATTGTCATCATCACCATCATCATCATCATGGAGCATCATCATCGTCATCATCATCATCGTCGTCATCATCATCATCATCGTCGTCATCATCGTCATTATAGTCATCGTCATCATAGACGTCATCATCATCATCATCATCATAGAGCATCATCCGCTGCCGCAACTGAATCGTTTTCAGCTGCAGCATCTCGTCACCGTTGACAACGAATGGAAAGAGACTCTTCAAAGATTTCTGCCACGTCACTGACGATGGAAGTGACGGAAGTGATGAGGACGATGACTATAAGGATGGCAAGAATATGATGGAGAGGATGAGAGGAGGAAGAATGGGTCGAGGAGGAGGAGAAGGGATTGGGAGGAGGAAAATGGTGGAGTGGTGGTGATGATGGTGGTTTGGTGGTTGGTGGTGGTGATGACGATGGTGATGATGATGATGATGATGACGACGTCTATGATGACGATGACTATAATGACTATGATGACGACGATGACGACGATGATGACGATGATGACGATGATGGTGATGATGATGATGATGATGATGATGATTACGATGATGATGACGATGATGACGATTATGATGATGATGACGACAGGCGCAGATATTGACGCAGACAGATACAGAAACAGACACATAATTGTATTGTATGTCTATATATTTATATAGCGCCTCTCGCAGATGCGCTATATAAACCTCCCCCTCATCCTCATCCTCGTCCTCATCGCATCATGACATTAAGAAGAGCTCTTATAACGAGAAACCCGGGGGATGTGAAGAAATGCTTTTAAGGAATGAGGGACTGATAAGAAAAAACGAGTCATTAGTTTAGCCCGTATAGATCGGAAGAAAGGTCATTCCAACTGGATATATGGACCAACCACAGCAAAGTCCGATGTTGGACAAGTCTTAGAGCTGCGGTCCTAATCCTGGGAACAAAAAGATCAAGGTGATCAGAAGAAAGCATTGGGCGAGCTGAAGATGCATATGCAGATAATATATCCGCTTCTGCATAATAGGCCTATAGGTCTATACTTTAGTTTTCAGTGGTAATTAGAGGCATTTTTTCAGATCGGAGAGAGTATCTTGCTGTGGATGCGTGCGGTAATAGGAAGCCAGTGCAAGACTTCAAGATAATACTTGGAGCTATTTATAAAGCGAAGGAATCGAGCTATGAGCCCATGCATGCAGGTGAAGCATTTAAGACCGATTGAAGGGGGAGAAATATATGCGCTGTTTCGGAGGGCTTATGAGAAGTGTGTTGCAGTAGTCTAGAAGGGAACAGGCAAATGCACTCATGGCAGTAAAGACACACACGCACACACAAACACGCACACACCACACACGCACACAGAAAACGACTTGGCTAATGACTCTGATCTATAAACATCCAGAATATTCCTAACAGACACACGGAAGGACGAACTCACCGAGCGACGAGCCGTGCTTGTCTTGCCTTGGACCGGAAGTCAGGTACAAGGTCTCGAGGTCATGGTAGTCTTCCCCTGCAGGAGACAGCGTCGTCGTCGTTGTTAGAGGGACAACGGGGGAGTGATGGGGCATGTGGTGGCCCCGGGCGAGGAAGGCAAACGCGGCAGCAAAGCCCTTCATCTGGTTCTTATTGTCCGCCACCAGTTCAACGATGACGTTTTCACCCGTCGACGTCACCGTGACGTCATTGACCGTGTTGCAGTACAACGCGAGTTGCGGTGACGTCACGTCCGTGCCGTCGCGTACGATGACGTAATCGGGACTGTTGTGACAGCTTTCAGACAAAACAACGTTCCAATATTATTTCTATGGTTCACTCATTAAGTTCTTTACGAAGTCATTTGTCTTTCAGATTTTATATTATTTTGTAAATAGTGCATAGGCCTACATGTTCATTGATTTATTTCAGCATTGTTAGTGTTAATTGCTTTTAAACAAAACAAGACAAAGGGATCGAACAATAGAAGAAACGTCCTGATCATCATTCATCATGCTCTTGCTGCCACTGATTATGATACTGATGTTGATGAAAGAGGAAGATGTCTAATCTAGTCCCCTGCTTGCGGGGTGGTTGGTGGTGGAGTTCGGGTTTCTGGGGAGATGGCGAGAAAAACGCCCGTCTTGGTCCTTTTGGGCTACTTTTGGGTGGACGGCAAATCGGTCATTGAGTCACCGACGACACCACGTGATCGGACTTTTTTTTCGCTACCAAAAACTCAACTGATGCCTTTTTATTTAAGCCAGTCTTTTTACCAAAAGTGACGCACACAAGACCTGTCGATTATAATTCTGGGGGGATTGCTACACATGAGTTGAAGGTTCGAAACCACCTCAAGCCGCTGTTTATGGACCTTGGGCAAGTCCTTCACTCGTAATTGCTCAGCGCTTCGGCGTGAAACTCCAATTCATTGTCCGCGCTGTAGGCCTAGTCGGAAGCGCTTCTGAGTAGAAACCTTGAAGGGGCACTATAAGCAAGTTCCTTACATGTACATATTTTCTTTTCCTGGGGAAATATATATATATATATATATATATATATATATATATATATATATAAATCCTACTTTATTCGCCAGAAACCAAAATTCGAACCGTCAGAAGCTACACTTTGAAGTACCCGGTAGGCGGCGGAAACTTCTGCACTTACTACAATGGGATGTCGGATATTGTTGAATGGAATTGTTAATACAACACCGTACGTTCACAAATTGCGGCTAAATACACACCCGTATTAAAGGCACCGGTTGGTCTTAAATGCGGGGAAAGCAGAAGACGTTGCATGTTACATACTGGAAATACGGCACCAAAGGAAAGCTTAGGAAACTCGATTCGATAGAAACTCTGGCGCCAGCGTCAGTTGAATCGCTGGTTGTGCTAATAAGAGACTGATTTATTGATTGACTGACTGACTGACTGACTAATTGGCTGGCTGACTGGCTGGCTTGCTGGATGACTGACTGACTGATTAACTGGCTGGCTGACTTGCTGGCTGACTTGCTGGCTGACTGACTGGCTGGCTTAGTGACTGGCTGGCTGACTCACTCACTCACTCACTCACTCACTAACTGGCTGGCTGGATGACTGGCTGGCTTGCTGGATGACTGAGTGACTGATTAACTGGCTGGCTGGCTGGCTGACTGACTGGCTGGCTGGCTGACTGACTGACTGACTGACTGACTGACTGACTGACTGACTGACTGACTGACTGACTGACTGACTGACTGACTGACTGACTGACTGACTGACTGACTGACTGACTGACTGACTGATGTACGTTCCAGTAAGGTTTCATCTAACTTTACGTCAAGCTTGCCATCACCACATTAGGCCTACTTCCACTTCAATTTATCTCCGGGAATAACAAGACCGTATAAACTGTGTCAACAAGTTTTATTCTAGTGCTTATCCGGTTTGGGAATCAAGTTACAGAAGCATATGGCCTAAGGAGCCAGACTGTGAACGATAAATAAAGGCTCAGGCAGACAAACAGACAGACAGACAGACAGAGATTGCAATACGGTAAAAGAGAAGGAGTACAGTTAGCGAGAAGGGATCGGGATTATTTTATACTATAGTTGCTAGACTACAATAGACAAATTAGATTAGACCATATAAATAGATTGGACCATCATTAAATTGCGCCTAAGAATAGTCCAGACTGCGAGAGGCGCTATAAAGCAGGGCTGTACACGAGGGTATACGCGGGTATACAGCGTATATACTCACCTAAAACGTTGCAAATAAGTGAAATTTTAATGAGAAATGTTACTCGAATGCGGCATTTCAATTCCGTAGGCCTATCTATAATAGGCCTGTATAGTGAATGTTGTAGGCCTATTCCAGTAAAATTTCTCATCGAATGTTTTGTGTTTAGCTATCTATAGCCTATGACCATAATTATGATATTAATATGCTTCTCAGGTTCTATGCATGCTGAGCTGCATTTTAGCGTTTGAGGTTCCGGAAGAAAATATTAGGCTCTGCGACGCGAAGGGTTCCGCGGCCCAAAAAGTTCGGGAAACGTTGGCCTACGCTATAGACCCTATTGAGTAAAACTTTTTTGGAATAGATTAGGCCTAATTTTGGCAAACTCGCATTGGATCAGAACATATTAGATTGGATTAATTCTGATAGGATTAGATTTCATTACCCTCCATGTATGGCTTCGAGCTGGATGACATGGAAAAGTATTGATACACGTTCGCTCTTGGCCCCGTAGAAAACGTACTGGCAGTTGGTGTTCGGTGGGTAATTCTGCGGGTAGCGTGGAGAGAAGAAGGCGCCCGTCTTTACCCCCTTTGAGCTGTAGAAGTCGTAGATGCAACGGTTGCCCCAACGCCGACTTCCGCCAACGACTTCGAACTGAGCTGGAGACAGAATAATAAAAATAATAGGATTCTGGATCCATGTTCTGAATCTATGTTCTATTATGTTTTGAATCTATATTCTATTATGTTCTGAATATATATTCTATTATGTTCTGAATATATAGGATCTATTATGTTCTGAATCTATTGATCTATTATGTTCTGAATCTATATGTTCTATTATGTTCTGAATCTATGTTCTATTATGTTCTGAATCTATGTTCTATTTTGCCATTTAGAATTGATGTTCAGAATATAATTATAGATATTCTCCTCATGCTTTTTGCAGCCAGGATTTTATACTGATGTTTGCGTTCAGAAGCATCAACCGGGAGCGAATTCGTAGAACATACATGGATACGGGTCCAAGGCTTTGACGACCCAATAGGAAAGCAAGTTATAAATAGCGTGACCTAATTTTTTACTTCCGACGAAGTCTTGAGGGGACGTAACATCTACGAATCATAGACATCATTTGAATTGAACGCATAAGAAATCGAAGCTGGTTAAAGAAGAACACGCTTAGAAAATAAAAGCAGAATAAAGGTGTTTTTATACCTGACAAAGAAGCTGGATGGATGACAATAACGCTTGGTAAATGGAAGCTGAATAAAGATGTTTTTATACCTGACAAAGAAGCTGGTTGATGAAAATAACACATTAGAAATGGAAGCATAATGATTGATGAAGGTATATGTCATATCTGAAATAGAACCTGGATTGACGAAAATAATGCATGAGCAATGGAAGCTGGATTAATGAAAAACGCTTGAGTAATGTAAGCTGGATTAAGGTATTTTTATATTTGAAATGGAAGCTGGATTAAGGTATTTCATATCTGAAATAGAAGCTGGATTAAGGTATTTTTTATCTGCGTAACGATAAAACTGAGAAGTGGAAGCTGAATTAAGATATTTTATAATTATGTGAAGTGGAAGTTGGATTAATAATTTGAAAAACGCTTGAAAAAATGGAAGCTGGATGAAGATTCCTTATAGGTGAAATAGAAGCTGGATTGACGAATATAACGTTTGATAAATGGACACTGGACTGTTGATTTTCAATCATGTATATCAACATGCATCCAGCTTTTATTTCAGCTGGAAAGCCGTTTATCCAGCTTTCTTTTATCGAGCGTCTATCAATCAAACATTTTTCATCGACCATCTTCTATTTCAGATATAAATATACCATCATCCAGCTTCCATTGAAGGTATACAAATATCTTATTCCAGCCTCAATTACTCAAGCGTTTTATCATTAATCCAGCTCCTATCTCAGATAATAAAATTACCTTGATCCGCTTCCATTTAAGATATAAAAATGCCTTAATCCAGTTTCATTTCACAAGCGTTTTATTATTAGTCCTGCTTCCATTTCTCAAGCGTTATTTTCATCAATCCATCTCCAATTTAATCAGGAAGATTGTCATCCATCCAGCTCCAAGTTAAGCAAGAACATTTTCATCCGTCCAGCTCCAAGGTAAGCAAGAACATTTTCATCCGTCCAGCTCGAATTTACGGATTAAAATATTTCATCAATCCAGCTTCCATTTCAGGTATAAAAATACTTATTCCTTTTTCCGTTACTCCAGCATTATTTTCAGCGATGCAGCTCCAATTTTAGCAAGAAGATATTTTTCAATCCAGCTTCAAGTTAAGCCAGAACATTTTTATTCATTCATCTCCACTTCTGTTTCAAGTGAAATTGTTCTCATGAAAACAGCTTCGATTTCAGACGGAATAGTTTTTCTAAATCCGGATTCTATTTAATATTTATTTTATTTAGCAACGCGATTGTTTTGTGTATCCATCTTCAATTTTTCAAGCATTATTTTCATCAATGCAACTTCATTTTGAGATGAAAGGCCTAAGACAAATCTTGAGAGTGTCATGGATGGAAAGAAAAACGAACAAATGGGTGTTGGAGACAATGGGAGTGGAGACAAGTCTTCTTGATTCAATTAAAAGAAGGAAACTCACATACTTTGGACATCTGATGAGAAAAAGCGGAGATTGCCTGGAGAAAGAGATCATACAGGGAAATGTACCGGGAGCAAGAACACGAGGGAGGCCGAGGATGGGCTGGCTTGTTAACATCGGAACTTGGATGGGATCAACTCTCGGGCAGACTCTGGTGGACACAAGGGACAGGAAGAGATGGAGGAAGCTCGTCCATGATGCGACCAACCCTCGGATCAAGGAAGGTTGACGACAAGACAAGACAAGACAAGACAAGACAAGACAACTTCATTCAGGAAACATTCTTTTCCTTGGTCTATTTTTGCAACGAGGGCATCAGCAACCTGTTTTCGATTTATCACGAGTTATTTTCATCAATCCAACTTCTCTTTTAGCGGCAATAATCATGGCATTAAATTTTTTCTAAACCAGTTGCATCTAATAAGGCTGTTTGTGAATACTAGCTTGTGAAATACAATATTATTGGTTTACTGTTAGAATATATTTACTATAAATTTACTTGCTCACTTACGAAAGTTACCAATCAGGTCACGCTATTTATAACTCGCATTCTTATAGGGTCGTCGAAGCCATGGTCCCGTATCAATGTATGTTCTACGAATTCGCCAACCGGGAACAGGGAAAGACTATATTATAGATAGGCCTATATAGCGTCTAAAACTTCACTTGAAGTGATTCTAGACTTTGCATTATAACTGCGCTTTAGAAATAGGCCTAATCAATACACAGTTCAAGAAAGGTTGATTTATTAAAACAGTCTGTTAGGCCTACGTAAATTGTAAAACCTACTGTCAACGTATGATATCCACAAAAGCGCATACTTACTCACCTGCTCACGTACAGTGACGTACTTAATTGCTTGTTTGTTACTTACTTTACTTAGGCTCCGGACTTATTTGCTATGCTAGTCTTCAGCGTTCCATGCTATTAAACTGAACATTGGCCTAAACGGTGAACCGCGAAACACAGCAGACGCTACAAAATTGCAGCTTTAAGCGGCTGCCGTATCATTAACCACTGTGTAGGGGATCCAATATTATGTCGTTGTTTGGAAGGCAGTCGAGATTTATTCGTTCGCGAAAATGGATTAACCTAAGCCGTTACCGTCAGCAAGAGGTTCGTCCGCGGAAACCACGAACTGTATTCGGATTCCAATTCGGAGACGGCCGTTCCGTAGTTCCGGAAAGTGTAATTACTGGCATCTGGCGACGGACGAGCGACTAGTTCCTATAGGGTCAAGCTCTTCAGGGACATTACTTATTTACGCGTCCGATGCTCCGCTGAAAAGTATCAGTCCAGACTTGATGGATCTTGTATATAAATATATATATATATATATATATATATATATATATATATATAATCCTCATATATAATTATATACACACAAGCGTATATATAGGCCTACACTAGCCCAACAGGGCATAGGCAGTAATCATTCCGCACGGAAATAACGGTAGATTATCATTTACGGAATTTTGGGACGGCTAAAATATTCATTTAGAACATGTTTCGATGATTTCTTTAAGTGATATGTATTGCATATTATTTTATCCCATAAATAATCGTGAAAATGGCGCTTTGCAAGTGAAAGGAAATCTCGCTACAGAAACGGTTCTCTGTAATAAGTCGGTAAAGCCAGCATTGGAAAAAACGGTCGCCGATAAAAAGCGGTTTCACCGTCTACAGTAGGCCTATAGCCTACACTGCAGAATGGTGCGAATGACGATGCTGCAACTTTATAGAGATTAAGTGGTTTTTGATTCTGCGTGTGGATGGATGACTGTTCTTTTGCGCGTCTGAAGGTCGATATAATAACTCGCATTTTAGGCCTATTTATTTCTTTGTCGGATGTCCTGCCGTCGCAATGATAAAGCTATTCGATGTGCGGATAGGCTACAGCGCTTATTCTCTCTGTAAAAGGACTTTATTGAGTTTATTCCTAAGCCAGGGCTATTTTAAAGGAATTTTTAGAACTGCACAACTCCTTTCCTTTCCAATCTTCCATGGTTAATTACTTCCAATCGGACTTTTTTGCTAGTTTAACTATACAGAAGTGCTTATACAACAGAACAAATCCATTTAGAACTGCACATTTTGTGTAGAACTGCACGTTAAAAACCCTGTCCTAAGCTAAAACACCGTTGTACGACAGGCGTTGGGAAAAATCCGATATTCTAGTCTAGGCCTACGAGGCGAGAAATTTGGCAACTCGCGCGGAAATCATAAACGCACCGCGCAGTACCCTGGTCTATTCGAAGGAAGAAAATAACAACCCACTGTATGCGTGTATGTAAGCATGCCAAATATATCGATTCATATTGAGCCTTTAAGGAACCCGATGGATACCGGTACGCATAGGCGCAATCACGTCCTAAAAGTTGGGGGGGACCAAATGAATCACGTCCTAAAAGTTGGGGGGGACCATAATGATAAAGTCAATGGGACCACTCAAAAGTTGGGGGGACGCGTCCCGTGGGTCCCATAGGGTGGTTGCGCCTATGCCGGTACGCTAAAGCATGGATACTTAAGCCAACTAATCACATAATGAGTGCATACATTTTCTGGACGGATCATAGACAAACTATAATAACAGGCCTATAGCTTATATTAGTTTGTTTGGTACTGGTCGAGAAATGACGTTTATTGTGTTGCAATATTTTCCACCGCCATTTTGAAATCAGAAGACATTTTAGAATCAACGAAACGTTGAAACAGCCGTAGAGGCTGAGGCCTCTATAATAATTATAGGCCCTATTCAGTTTCCGATAGTAGGCTACACTCAGGTTACAAGAGAATAACTCTAGGGCCTACACAGAACTTATTAAAAATTCTAATTGAGTCATGCCTGACTATAATTATTATCGGATTGTAATAACTGAATCATTGAGCTGTAGGCCCATCCAGAATGCATCGGACTTAAGTTATGGCTAGGATTGCCAGATGCATGGATTATGGATAACCCAAAGAGGACGCAAATAGTCGGACAAATATGTCCCACTGTGGCGTTGGACTCCGAAACAAAGATTTGTCAGACGCTTGGTTACACTTAAGATCATAGGCGGAGACTTGGTCCAAGAAAGTTGGGTTGGACGAACGAGCGGCCGAAGGACAATCGCTGAGGCGCGACATTTTGAGCGAACGGCTGAGTCGCCGACCGTCGACATTTTCCATTTTCATTGACGAATTTTTTCTGACAACCTTTTTTTATTTAGTCATTTGGTCGAAAATCAGAAAAACGAACCATGACCTTTTTTTAAAGTCCTTTCGTCGTTTCCTCGAAAATCTCTTACTATATTCATCAAATGTGCGTGTCCTAACACTTAACCATTTGGGACAGATGCATTGAGGTGTCCGTCCCCTTGCCCCCCCCCCTAAGTCTCCGCCCATGCTTAAGACTAAGTTAAGAGCTGTATGAAATAAAATTGAGACTTTCGTCAAAATGGAGCTGTTGATTGTAGGCTGCTGAAGATTTGACCATTTATAAGTCAGTTCTCCCGTCCAAGATTCTTTCAGAAGCACTCCCATATGGCGGGTCGAGCAACCTCGAGAGAAAAAGGCAGGACACGATGAGGCGAGACTCGAGAGAAAGATGAAGGAAGACTGCGAGATGCCGTGTTTGCTGCAGAGGCCAAAGCAGGATAGATCTATTAGTAGAGCTCTGAGTACGTTACCTTTATCAAGGAACTCGTAGTTTCCTCGAAACCCCGTGTAGTTTCCCTGGACGCTGTCCGTGTGGAATTCGAGGGTGAGGCTGGGAGTCGACGAGTAGTACTGCGTCTGGATCATCGATAGATTTCCGCACAGTTCGTAACTCCAACGATTCTGTTCGTTCACTTCCGGTCGGTCAAGGTCGAGGAACAAGCGCACGAAATGCGAACATCTGCACAAGCAAGTGCACGAGTGCGTGAGTCAGCGAATATAATATAGTGAGTGCGAGTGAGTGAGTGAGTGAGTAAAGCAAGTGTAAGCGAGTGAACGTGCGTGCGTGCATGTGTGTCAGTGTGCTATAGTGTGTCAATGTTTCAGTCTGTGAGTGTGTCAGTGTGATTGTGTCAGTGTATCATAAGCGGGTTCACCATCTCAGTGACCTTTCGCGTGCGCGTGCGCAGTATTCAAGGTCAGTGCTACAATAGATGTTGAATATATTATTGTAGCCTAAAGATTACAAATTCGCAATGCGCGAGTCATTAATTTTCCGAACTTTTGGTATATACACCATCTATTGTAGCATTGACCTTGACCACTGCGCACGCGCGCACGAAAGGTCACTGAGATGGTGAACTCGCTTATTGAATGAGCGTGGGTGTGTGAGTGTCAGTGAGCGGGTCACCGAGTGAGTGAATTTTATATAGTTAGTAAGGAACTAAGATAGGCATAGGAAGCAAATAAGTAGGTATGCGACTTAGGTATGTGCATCATTAACAATGATGCACTCTATTCAGTACCGGTACTGTAAATGCTGGGAAGTATTCGAATAAACTCGCAGGAGTCTCTCAGAAAGCAATTTTTTTCATTAATTTTCATTGTAATTCTTTTAAACCTTGTAAGATATCCTGATAACTTTCGACTGTGTTAGGTTGAAATGTATATTAGAGCAGGTGGTGTGAGATCAGCTCTGCTAATATCACACCAGACATAGGGGAGAGCGGGGCATAATGGGATAGCGGGGCATAACGGGAAACTTCATTATTGTCGATCTTACTTTAAAAATACCACAAAAAAATTCAAACGGAAGTAATGCATCTTTGAAGGTGAAGGACGAAAGCATTTTCGATTCCGAAGCGTCTTACAATATTTATGATTTTCACGCTCTCCCATATAAGGTACGTTCATAATTCAAAAATTGTCTAAAAACAGTGCAGCTATATTAAATTTAGCTTAAACCATCCATGTGTAGGGTAATATAT
Organism: Lumbricus terrestris; assembly: GCA_949752735.1. Taxonomy (NCBI): domain Eukaryota; kingdom Metazoa; phylum Annelida; class Clitellata; order Crassiclitellata; family Lumbricidae; genus Lumbricus; species Lumbricus terrestris. The sequence continues at coordinate 24,231,395 of OX457041.1, read as the reverse complement.
AAAGTCATATATTTCCATATGAAAATTTGTACAAGTTCAGTATTTTATGTCAAAATGGCGGATTTACTATTGGGGCCAATTGGGGGCATAATTGGATACATATATCCCATTTTGCCCCATTTAATGATTCTGCAGCAGTTTTTTTCCATATTTCTCATATTTTAATTTTTTATGAGTTCTAATTTTAATTTTTATGGGTTCTAATTACCCCTCACGTCTCAATCAGTGTTTACATTACAAAACGAGCAATAATAAAAAATATGTGACACTTTTTTGAAAGCAAAGAATTTTGCATGTTATGGGCATAATGGGATAGGTATCCCATTTTACCTCAGGTGGTGGGGCATAACGAGATTTTGGGACCTGTTGGCAAAAAATTTGTATCTCCTGTGTGGTTGATGCTTAGGCCCCACGTAAATTTTTCTAGTCGATGTCGTACGTTATATATGCATGCATAATGTGAGTACGAAAAAGCACTGATTTCTTATTAATTATATGAAGTAAACTTCAAAATGCCTTAAGTGTCCCGTTATGCCCCGCTCTCCCCTATAAGGCTAACCTGGGGCTACATGTAATATCGAAGGAATATGAAGCCGACGAAAATTTGGTCATTGACCTAGATTATTGTTGGGAGAGCTTTTGTATTCGAATTTTTTCAGGGTAGACCTCAATCGATCATTCCAGTTTATTTTGTTGACCACTGTCGTAGCGAAAACGAATCAATTCAATGATAAAGAGAACTTGCGAACTATAAAAATGTGTTCTAATGAAGTGCTTTGTGATTGGCGTGACACGCAAATTTAGACGCAATTTTCGGCGACTCTGTTTGAAATTGCACTGCCGATTACCCGGATATACGTCACAAAAATCGCCTTCGACGCATCCGTAAACACGATCTCTGATTGGCTGAGAGGTTGCGGCTTCATATTCCTTCGCTATTAGTCCCTGGATTAACGAAGGTGCATGGCTATATAATATATATATATATATATGTGTATATATATATATATATATATATGTTTGTGCGCAATATTTTTCTCAGCAGAGATGACAACGTACTTTGTGGTGAGAGGCAACGGAAGATCGAAGTGAAGGAAGGTGAGCTGGACGATGTGGTTCGGTCGCCCGATGAACGTGTAAAGGATGCAGTTGATGTTGGCCGAATAGAGAACCGGAAAACTCGGCGACGTGAAGACGCCTCGCACCCTCTGCTTGACGTCATAAATGATGCACTCGCAGGCTGCAAAGACATAAACAACGTCAGGGCGCGCATCGTCTAAAACCCACACGCACCCCCTTTCCTGAACAGTGGACTCTGCCGGACAATAGGACGGTATAGGAATCATTGCCGGGCTGAGGGGGTACAACCGGATCTCAATTGCGGTCGTTTGCTGTCCGTCTATTTAACACGATGGCGCTATATAAATCGTATTAATTGTTCACCATGTCAGACCCTCCGTTGTATTATAGTCGTCCTCATTGTTGATTTCATAGTTGGTTGCAAAAGAGATTCCAGCGATGTCGCGCTATAAAAATTCGACTGGCGGGAATAGTCGTCTGCTGGGCTCGTGAAACCTGCACTGAATTTAATATTGATCCAAATTCCTTCGGTGAAACTGTACTTGAGAGTGAAACTGCCAACAGGACAGATTAGCAAAATATACAGCGGACTATAACGAAATTAATATAATTATAGACCTAAGGTCCTACATATGGACCAATCAATCAATCAGTCAGTCAGTCAGTCAGTCAATCAATCAATCAATCAATCAATCAATCAATCAATTAATTAGTTAATCAATCGATTTTTCATGCAAAGACGCATTTTATAAAATAAACTGACATAATTATTCAATTCGTTCGCTCTGTCAATCATTTCAGTGAGGTAATTAGTGCCTAGTGAAAGATATAGACTTCTGCTTAATAAACCACTTAAGCCTAATAATTATTTCAGTTTGAACTTATATGTATTAATCACTTCAGAAAGTCTAGAATGCATTAATTTTGCGAAGCAGCCTATGCATTCAGTCAGTAATGCATTCATTGATTCATTCAATCAATTCATTTCAATGTTCAAATTTTCATTCGTAGTTTATTCGCTCGATCAATTCATTTAACTTTTTATATCGAAAGGTCCGAAACTGAACAAATTCAGAACTGTAACTGTTGTTGAAGGGTTTCAAAGAGTTAATTGACTTAAATCTCAACCATTGTTTTAAAACATACAAAAACAGGGTTATGGCTATTATATTATAAATCAATTAAATTAATTTGAAGTTGCATGCTTAGTTATTCTTTACTGAAAACGTAAAGTAGGCCCTAACTAAGTTATTTTTTAATGGCGAAAGGAAGGAAGCAAGGCAGGCCGCAGGACGTGGTTCCGGTTCGTTCCGTCTGAAAGAGCAATGCATTAAAATGCGAATTAATTGATTAATTAAGCCTGTTTGTTTGTATGTGCACCTATTATAGCGCCCCTTCAAACCTCTATTCAGAGGTGCTCCCGACTACAGCGCAGACACTGAATCGGAGTTTCACGCCGAAGCGCTGAGCAATTGTGAGTGAAGGACTTGCCCAAAGTCCCTACGCAGCGACGCGAGGTGGATTCGAACCTGCAACCCTACGGCTGCAAGGCAACGAACATACCCACTACACCACCGCACCCCTTGTTCTTGCGTTCAGCAATAAATCTGAAAAAGCCTCCTAGATTTACACAGTCATTCATACGATATATATATATATCATATGAATGGCTGTATATATATATATATATATATATATATATATATAATATCTTTACACCTCAAATACCCAGCACCGGAAGTCGGTCACTGCAGTCCTATAACTCGATGCTCTCATAAAAATGCGCTAAAGCCGTTACACGCACAACCACGGGATCTGTCATTGTATCGAGTTGCTAGCACGTCCGGTCAACAGTTGTGGATTTTGGCGCCAAACGTACGCAGCAGACGACGCAAATCTAAAAAACAACATGGCTGCCTTTGTTCGGGGTTTGTCGGGGGCAATATAGGAAGACTGCCAAATTAAATTCCGCCATAGACGAGAAGTGGATGCGAATGCTCACACCAACCGACCCACCCACCGACCCACCCACCGACCAAACGAAGCACAAAGCTCCCTCTGCCGTCGACCGAGAGTAATGACAAATTTATGTAGCGCCTGTCGTCGAAGGCCGTGCGCCGGAAAGCAGGGAACCAGCGGGAGCGGATTAGCATAAATCATCGGAAGAGAGGACGTCGCTTATTGGCCGACTGTAAAGTAAACGCTCACTTCCACCCACGCACACAATTACATGTACGGTCACACAGACAGTGACAGAGACAGGGACACAGACAGTGACAGAGACAGAGAGATGTACACAGAGAGAAAGACGAAAAGTTATATATAAACAGACTGAGAGACATGCATAAAGGCATGCTGAGAGAGAGAGACAGAGAGAGACAGACAGACAGACAGACAGACGGACAGACAGAGAGAGAGAGAGAGAGAGAGAGACAGAGACAGAGACAGAGACAAAGAGATGTACACAGAGAGAAAGACGAAAAGTTATATATAAACAGACTGAGAGACATGCATAAAGGCATGCTGAGAGAGAGAGACAGAGAGAGACAGACAGACAGACAGACAGACGGACAGACAGAGAGAGAGAGAGAGAGAGAGAGAGAGAGAGACAGAGACAGAGACAGAGACAAAGAGATGTACACAGAGAGAAAGACGAAAAGTTATATATAAACAGACTGAGAGACATGCATAAAGGCATGCCGAGAGAGAGAGAGAGAGAGAGAGAGAGAGAGAGAGAGAGAGAGAGAGAGAGAGAGAGAGAGAGAGAGACAGACAGACAGACAGACAGACAGACAGACAGACAGACAGAGACAGAGACAGAGGGACAGACGGATCGATACAGGCGGACAGGGAAGCAGATATATACATGTATGAAGACAGAAAAGCCAGGAAAGAATTAATGGGTATACGTCTAAAGATAGACAGGCAGAGCACACAGGCAAACGGGCAGGAAGGCAGATGAAACAAACAGGTAGAGAAGGATAGTCTAAAAATAAATTAATTGGGACAGGTAAATATTAAAACCAGAGGACAGATATCGATTACACATATCGATTACACATTGCTGTGCTTTTCAATGAACTGGCATGGCGTCCTTCACTAAAAAGCATCCAATAAATGTTCGAGCACTTTTTTTAATTTAAAGTAGCGCTACAGAAGTTGTTGCCCTTTCTTTGTAACCTATGCATGCTTCACAATCTCTCTCTCTCTCTCTCTCTCTCTCTCTCTCTCTCTCTCTCTCTCTCTCTCTCTCTCTCTCTCTCTCTCTCTCTCTCTCTCTCTCTCTCTCTCTCTCTCTCTCTCTCTATATATATATATATATATATATATATATATATAATTACGAGGAGGATAGGACTGCAGACATAAGCACATTGATGAGGCGAAGGTCGTTCAAAGTTCATGGGCATGATTAATATTTTGATCGTGAGAGGGTGGAAAGTGGGTCGGTGTATGGGGCGTGGTGTGATGGGAGGCTGTGGAGGCGAAAAACGACGGCTACCCGAGACGAGTGGGACGGTGTGGTGCTGGGTTGGTGGAGCGAATTTCGCTCAGCGAAAAACAAACATTTCTTCGGGCAACACCGGGTAATTATAATCATGTCATAATGAATAATATCGCGCTACATGTATATTACGACACACCTCATGTAAAACAAATAATGAAAACAGCATCTAAAAACCAATGTCATTTTGTCAAATTTTTCTGGGGGTAATGTCAATCCTGGGGATCTTCCCCGCCCCACAGACGTCTAGATTAAACACGGACTAATACATAATTATTACATAACACGCACTTTTTTAACGTGCTTACCAATAACGCATAATTTTATTTGTAGACAAGTATCCGATATATGGATGAAGTATGGAGGTATACGTGAAGACTGAAGAGTTCGGGGAAGAGTGAATCGTTTCAAGACGGAAAACGATATACACCAAGATGGGGATCAAACTGGGTTTTGGCAGCATGAGAATTGTTGAAAAATCCGCGGTGGGGGAGGAGTCGATTTATGTAGCGTTGGGCGTATGAAAGAGTGATCGAACATCGGATTAGACAGCAGGTCAACAAGATACAGGATAACGAGTTTGGCTTCATGGAGGGTAGGGGCACGACAGATGCAATATTCATATTTAGACAGATACGGAAAAAGGTCCAATAGAGGGAAACGCCAAAAGATACTGGACCTTTGTGGACCTGTAGAAGACTTTTGATAGAGTGCCGACCGGGGGAGTTGGTATACTGAAGTCTGCGGAAGAAAATGGTAACGAAAAGATCGTGCGGCTGATAATGTCGATTTGTGACGGGGCACGCATCTCGGTGAGATGCAGAGCTGGAGGCACGGTAGAGTTCGAAATACGGGTTGGATTACATCAGGGATCATGCCTGAGCCCACTGCTATTCATCATTGTCATGGACGCAGTATCAGAAAACATCTGGAGAGAGTTACCATGTTAGATGCTGCACGCAGACGACTTCATTAAAATTTTGGCTGATGTTTCAGCAATCAGCGATTGCTCAGACAAACTTCACCAGTAAATTGACAAAAGACATTGTATAGAGTAAGTCCTCAAAATAAACGCCAGTAAAACTGAGACTGCATAAGATATGTTCAAGATCAGATGAAGTTTTACTGGTGGTGGATGGTGATGGAAAGTAGGTGGAAAATTTCAAATACTTGGGATCAATAATGCATGCTAAAGACGGAGCGAGCAGGATATCAAAAACATGATAAAAACAGCTTGACAGAAATGGAGGGATCTATCTGGCATGTTGTGTGACCCTCATAGGCGGAGACCTGGGCCGAGAATTGGGGGGGACGGAAAGACGCGAGATTTTCAGAAAAATTTCTGACGACCGGTGAAATCTCGGGAAAAAATTTATTTTCGATGCCAAAAAAGTTGATGACTTTTTTTTTTAGTCATCCGGCCGAAATCTTGACGAAATATTTCTATTTTCGCCGCCCAAAAGTTGATGACTTTTTTTTTTAGTCATCCGGCCGAAATCTTGACAAAATATTTCTATTTTCGCCGCCCAAAAAGTTGATGACTTTTTTTTAGTCATCCGGCCGAAATCTTGACAAAATATTTCTATTTTCGCCGCCCAAAAAGTTGATGACTTTTTTTTTTTAGTCATCCGGCCGAAATCTTGACGAAATATTTCTATTTTCGCCGCCCAAAAAGTTGATGACTTTTTTTTTTTTTTTTAGTCATCCGGCCGAAATCTTGACAAAATATTTCTATTTTCGCCGCCCAAAAAGTTGATGACTTTTTTTTTAGTCATCCGGCAGAAATCTTGACGAAATATTTCTATTTTCGCCGCCCAAAAAGTTGATGACTTTTTTTTTTTTAGTCATCCGGCCGAAATCTTGACAAAATATTTCTATTTTCGCCGCCAAAAAAGTTGATGACCTTTTTTTTTTAGTCATCCGGCCGAAATCTTGACGAAATTTTTCTGTTTTCGCCGCCAAAAAAGTGTTAATGACTTTTTTTAGTAGTCGTGTGGCCAAAATCTTGACGAATTTTTTTTTCGCCGCTAAAAAAAGGCTTCACCCTGAAACATTGGGGGGACAAATGCATGGGCCGTCCCCCCAACACTTTCTTTGGGGGGACCGTCCCCCCTGTCCCTCCTAGGTCTCCGCCCATGGTGACCCTAAGATCACAGTTCTTCTCAAGGGAAAGATTATATAAGACAATGATAAGATCTGTGCTGATTTACGGAGCGGAAGCGTGGACGCTGAGAAGAATAGAGGAGGAGCTTGTGGAGAGAACGGAAATGATAATGCTGCGATGGATACATGGGATTTCGTTGAAAGACAAGCAGAGAAAAATGAGAACATAAGAAGGAGAAATAAGAACATAAGAAGGAAAGTAGGAGTGGCCTGTATATATATCCGACAAGACACAAGAGGCCAGACTGAGATGGTATGTTCATGTGGAGCGAGTGGAGGATCCCAGCATATCAAAAGAATAACGAAGGCGGCGGTACAGGGACAGCGCAGTCGGGGACGGCAGAAGAAGAGATGGACGGGACATGATCCATCAGGACCTGAAACATCTCAAGCTGAAGCCGGATGAGCTGGTCAAAGTAACAATGTGGAGACAGAGGATCCGAGTGGCTGACCCTTTACCAGCGAGGGACTATTTCAAGTCCGAAGGAAAAGAAGGGATGTACAATGAAGACTTTACTGTGGGGTCGTAAGAAAGACTAGGGTCTTAACCCCCCGGCCCCACCTTCCCTTTGACTCATTCTGACCAAAAATGACCGGTAGAGGTCAATATCATTTATTACACAGTCAACGGTGACAGCGAACGCTAAACTCCGCCACTGTTCGTATGCTCTGCCAGTGCCAGTCCAAAGCCTGGATAAAGGAGGAGGGAGACACTAATCATCTTTGAAATGACAGTGTCGTTAAATAGCAACAAACCAAACCGAAATCTGACGCTTCGACCTTCTATTTATCGTATATATATATACGATATTTATATATATATATTTATATATATTTATAGATATATATATCTGCTATAATATATATATGCTGCTTATCTGACTCCTACCTATTAGGATCAGTGACTATATAATTTATATTGAGGGAAGAAGTCAACCGGTTCGGCGCATGGCTGCTGGGCTGCTGCAGAGGTGATCGACCCAGTCAACAAGGACGAGTTTTATCACGGAATCAACAATACTGCTGTGCTCCTCACATCGCTGCGTTGTTTAATCCTGCTTTGTATATTCTTATCTATATCTGCATGCATGTGTGGTTGCATATCTTTATATATCTATGCATGTGTCTTTGCATATCTTTATCTCTGCATGTGGGTATGTATGTTTGTCCATCTTTATCTCTCCATCACTTATATATTATATATTACTAGCTGGGGTACCCGGCGTTGCCCGGGAAATTCAGGATTCGACCCGCTCCGGTCACAACCCCACAGCACCACACCCACCACACCCCACCACACTTCGACCTCCACCGGTACGCCACGCGAGAAATTTGGGTTTTCGGACCCCCCACTTCCACCCCCACCTCCACCACCAACCCTCCAACCTCATCCCCCCATCCCACCGCCCACGTCACACCTCCCCCACTTCACAACCCCGCCCCACCTCCACCCCACCCCACCACCACCCCCGCCCCACTCCCACACCCATCCAACCACTCCACCCCCGTTCCACCCCACCCACTCCACACCCCTCCCCCTCCTCCCCTCGACCTCCACCGCCCCTCCACCCCATCACCCCACTCAGCCCCCACCCCCCATTCCACCGCCCCCACCCCTCCA
>OX457041.1:24188026-24218026 GCA_949752735.1 Lumbricus terrestris | reverse complement strand
AAACGGGACGAATGACTTCGCTGATTGCTGTAGAGAACGAATAAAATTGCCAATCTGCAGATTTATGCGCTATAGAAATTCTTTGCTATAGGAATTCTTTACTTGCTGTAATGTAACATCATATGAAATGCTAGACCTAACGATTCCCAGACGAGATGGACAATGGACAATGAAAGGACAATGAATGGACAATGGATGGACAAAGGACAATGGATGGACAATGGATGGACAAAGGACAATGGATTGCTGCATTGATTGCTATAGGCGTACTCGTCCCTTAATACATTTTGCCGTATTTTTAAAACCTGTGCATAAATGTTTCTCTATAAATGACGAAAAATCAGACTGAAGCAAATTGACAAAGTATGCCTCTACATGTATGTCTGCCTCTGTGTCTGCCTCTATGTCTACCTCTATGTCTACCTCTATGTCTGCCTCTATGTCTGCCTCTATGCCTGCTTCCATGTCTGCCTCTATGCCTGCCTCTATGTCTGCCTCTATGTCTGCCTCTATGTCTGCCTCTATGTCTGCCTCTATGTCTGCCTCTATGTCTGCCTCTATGTCTGCCTCTATGTCTGCCTCTATGTCTGCCTCTATGTCTGCCTCTATGTCTGCCTCTATGTCTGCTTCTATGTCTGCCTCTATGTGTGCCTCTATGTCTGCCTCTATGTCTGCCTCTCCCAGTCCAGCTACAGCTAAAAAATATTTGTGCGACTTATAGGCATCTCTGTCTCTTTCTGTCTTTGTCTGTCTCTCTTTGTCTCTCTTTGTCTCTCTCTCTCTCTCTCTGTCTGTCTCTCTCTCTCTCGCTCTCACTTTCTCTCTTTCTCTCTCTCTCTCTCTCTCTCTCTCTCTCTCTCTCTCTCTCTCTCTCTCTCTCTCTCTCTCTCTCTCGCTTTCTCTCTCTTGCTATGGATATATGCTCATCGGTGATGTTGAACTTATACCTCAGCATCGCAGCCATCATAATGTTCGCAAAGCACTCTAGTATGACTCCAGTAACTGTTAAGGTCACCGACAATAGCGACAAGTTCAGGAACAGAAAGAATAAATCAAATACGGATCAACTGCTGCATCATAGGCGACACGTCGTCGTCTATTTTGCCGACAGTTAGCAGGGTAAGAATTATTACCAGGATTTGGTGTTACAATCCCCTAAAGTCTGTCTGATGTGTCTCATAGTTAAGTCTTTCTTTGTACACCTTTACAGCTGGGATCAAAACTCCACAGGCACTGATCATAATAGTAAGTTAGATTTTTTGTCATGATGCAGTTGAGTATAGAGGAAGCTTAGTAGGTCACTCAAACCAGTGCAGCGTTTAACGAGGCGACGTGGCACGTTACAATCGCAACATTCTTAGGCTTGTATTCAAGTATCACTCAAATATTAATTGAAAAACGATGCATCTTTTAAAAAAAACTGCAATTTTACAGAAATTCATGTTAATGTGCATCGCAATATCCAAGCTGAAATGGCTTTTGGGTAATAATGACGCAAAGCTTTTTGGCAAATAACAACAGCCAGACGGAACAGAGCGGAATTAGGAGCGGAACTAGGAGTGGAATTAGGAGTGGAATTAGGAGTGGAACTAGGAGTGGAATTAGGAGTGGAATTAGGAGTGGAATAATTAGTGGGGTCAAGCGGTACACGGAACTAAGATGTTGAGGGGGCAGCTATAGGTATGTTCAAAGAATGTTTGAAAGGATTATCAATTTTGGGTATCAGAATGCATAATAAGGCAAAGTTGATGGATTTTCTGATGGTTTTTGAATTATATTGATGAACCTCACGAAAAACAAAACACGCAAAAAATTCTGAATGTAACGAAGTGATACAATATGAACATTTTCTAAACGGATGATTGTTCTGTCATCGATCTCGAATAGAGAAAAACAATCGTTCTGGATGGACGACGTCTCACCTGGATTGGCGAGGCCCTACATGGATTGGCGATGTCTTACCTGGATTGATGATGTCTTACTTGGATTGACGAGGTCTTACCTCGATGAAGTCTTACATGAATTGACGAGGTCTTACCTGGGTTGACGAGGTATTACATGGATTGGCGAGATTTACATGAATTGACGATGTCTTACCTGGATTGACGAATCGGATGTCTTACCTGGATTGACGATGTCTTACCTGGATTGACGCGGTCTTACCTGGATTGACTAAGTAACTTACACCTGGATTGATGAAGTCCTACCTGGATTGACGGCTTCGCTGAGCAGCAACAGGCTTTCCAGGCAGACGACAAGCAACAGAAATCTGAGAATCATCTGAAAGGAGACAACAACCGACAACAACTCATTCAGAAAATGTCTGATGATATGTGACGATATGAGCAACGAATCTTCCAGCAACGAATGATGGATGCTGCATTGGTCGTTAGATTGCGAATTGGCGATGAACGGGAAGGAAGGAAGGAAAGATGGAAGGAGTGAGTGATTGAATCAGTGGAAAAAGTGGACGAATGATTGTGATTCTAAATTTCTAATCAGCTGGTAATTTAGCAATTGCCTCTTCATTTGTCTCCCATCCTCCTTCTGTCTGTCTGTCTGTCTGTTTATCTGTCTGTCTGTCTGTCTGTTTATCTGTCTGTCTGTTTATCTGTCTGTCTGTCTGTATGTCGGCATGTATGTATGTATGTCTGTCTGTCTGTATGTATGTATATCTGTCTGTATGTCTGTATGTATGTCTGTCTGTATGTCTGTCTGTCTGTATGTATGTATGTCTGACTGTATGTCTGTCTGTCTGTATGTATGTATGTCTGTCTGTATGTATGTCTGACTGTATGTCTGTCTTTTTATTTGTCTGTCTGTCTGTCTGTCTGTCTGTCTATTTCTCCGTCTTTGTATGTGAAACCGTCTGCCTGTCCGTGCATCTATCCAATCATTCATCCGCCAGATACATCCAGTTTACCGTTCCACGTCGGTCCCTTCTTCTCTCCCCCCTTCCCATTCTCTCCCCCCATATCCTTCTATTATAATCCCTCCCTACTTTCTTCCTGTTCACTTTCCTTCCCTTTCCCATCGCCCATCGCTCGTCCCCCTACTCCCTCATTTTCATTCAATCCATGCGTCCACCCTTCCCTCATACCTCACTTGCTCTTCCACCGTATCCAGCGCTTCCTCCATCCATCTCTCCTTTCTTTCCACCTCCAACCCTCCCTCCCTCCCTCCCTGGCCTCGTAAGTCTTGGGTCGACTCCCCTTCAGTCGCTCACCGTCATCGTGGCGATAAGTACCCTCCCCTCCCTGCACCTCCTCCATACGTCATTATTGCGCCGACGGTGACGGTGTCGGTGGCGGACGACGGTCACCGTCCGTCACCGCCAGCTGGGGCTAATTGCCAGCGACGGCCGTTTATGCTGCGCTAGTTTAGGGATCGTTTCTAACCGGGGGACTCGGCGACCGCTAGGACTCCGCCAGGAAGTAATTCATGGGCGAAATCAACGGATTCGAGGAAAGGAGATAGGGCGAGAGTGAGAGACAGACAGACAGACAGAGACAGAGAGACAGACAGACAGAGACAGAGAGACAGACAGAGACAGAGAGACAGAGAGACAGAGACAGACAGACAGAGAGACAGGTAGACAGAGAGACAGAGAGACAGACAGAGTAGAGACAGAGAGACAGACAGACAGAGACAGAGAGACAGACAGACAGAGAGACAGGTAGACAGAGAGACAGAGAGACAGACAGAGTAGAGACACACACACAAACAGACAGACGGTGACGAAGAAAGACAAAGAGCGAGAGAGGGAGACATGCAGACAGACAGACAGAGACAGAGACAGACAGACACAGACAGAAACAGAGACAGAGATAGAGATAAAGACCGGGTCATATATAGTCAGAGACAAAGTCATAGACGGACTGAGATACAGACATAGACAGAGACAGACAGAGTATATATACACACGCACACACAAACAGACGGTGACGAAGACAGACAGAGACAGAGAATGCCAGAGAGTGAGAAAAAGACACAGATATATAGAGACACGGAAAGGTAGAGAAGCAGAGAGAGAAGCAGAGCAAATCTGAGCAATAAGGAAAGACCGACAGTAAGAGAACGACAAATACATAATTATTGAGCTTGCGACAAAATACAAACTGAGACAGGAACATAGACCCACGCAGACATACATTTAGAAAGATACTATCATACAGACAGGCAAACAGACAAGCAGACAGACAAGCAGTCTCGCATTCAGACGGTGGAAATAATTATACACAGGCAGACTGAAGACGTGCGAAACTAAACACTGCATGCCATCTCAGTCTGCGAAAACATGGAAAACTTTCTCGCACTCTCAACGGCTTATCACCATCATCATCGTCGTCATCGTCAGCGTCATCGTCGTCGTCGTCGTCGTCGTCGTCGTCATCATCATCATCATCATCAGTGCGTCTGTCTGCCTGTTTGTCTGTTAGTCTGTCTGTCAGTCTGTCTGTCTACCTCCTATATTCTATCTATTTGATTCTACTCTTCACGCAAGCCGTAGGCTAGATAAAAATTCTGCAGTTTCATAAATATTAATATTGTATATACGATCACAGATCAGAATTTATTGACAGCTGGGCACATTGTATAAAAATAGACAGGTAGACAGGCAGATAGATAGACAGACAGACAGACAAGACAGACAGATAGGATTCTAGTTCACGTCAAGATATTGCACTCCATAAACAGGCTCCCTAAAGTTACGATGAGCAGGTATCACTCCTGGGTCCGGTTAAAGTACTGCAGTTCCTGTCAGTGGCTTCAACATCCGGCTAATATATTTTTTACATCCGGCCATTTTAATTTCGGCGATTTTATCTCTTTGATACTACCGGTACTTTCGGTTAGTGACATCAACTTCCGACGTCTGGCTCTGCTTCCGGTGATTCTGCTCTACCCATAGAATCTCTCTCTATGTGGACCCCTGTGTTGTCATAAACGAGACTATAAGACTTATATGTCGGCGTCGTTAACAAACAGTCACGGGGCGAAATTTCTTCCCACACCCCCCACCCCCACCCCCACCCCCACCCCCACACCCACGACGTCCAAGCAATATAAACGTAACCGGAAGCGAGTCTATTTGCTGCTACCGCCATCTTGAATTTGCGTTCGTCCATGACTCCATGGCCCATCTAGCATGTTGTCATATAAAGTCAGCGGTGTGTAAGCAAGGCTCACCCGATTACACAGGTTTCGTATGTGCTATAATATGCAATCGTTGGTTTTATTCAAGGTGGTGGTTTCAGTTTTAGTGTAATATACGGCTGAACACCAGCGCAAAAGATAAATAAATTTGCATAAATTTACATGTTTATTCACTATAGAAACGGAGATTGTCAACGGTATAGTTGCATGATATAAAACCTGAACAGCATGACCATTGAAGGTGCGGGAAAGAAAAGAGATTGATAAAGAGGAGAGAAAGAGAAGAGGTGGAATGAAGTAAGGAAGAACGAAAGAAAGTGAGGGAAGAATATGGATGCATGGAATGGTTGAAGAATTAGAGGGGATAAAGGTGTGGTGAAGGAGGGGGAAATTAAATAATAGATGCATGGAGGATATGATAGATAGATGGAAGGATGAGAAGATGAGAAGAGTGGATGAAGGAGATAAGGAGACAGAAGAGATGCTAATCAAATGAGCTACTATATATGTTCAGCATATATGCTAATTAATACTAACAATTCAGGGTTTTTTAACGTGCGGTTGTGACAGTAGGCTACACACAAAAATGTGCAGTTCTAAATGGATTTGTGCAGTTGTAGAAGCACTAGGCCTACTGCTTGGTTAAAACCAGTAAAAAGATCATTGTCGTTATTGGGCGTTATTTACAATGGAGGATCGGACAGGAAAGAAGAGGTTGTGCAATTCTAGAAATTCCTTAAAAACAGCCCTGTAACAATTAAAGAAAGGTCTAGTGATGTCTATCCTAAAATACTCCTCCACATAGCTATATCTCATCAGATATCTCTCAAAGCCTCCATCTCTCTCAACTCGAAAACAGTTCCTTCTCAAGCTAATGGAATCGGTATCATCCAACATCTACCAGTATATGACCACATGCATGGTCACCGTGCACCACTTCCTGCCAACATCTACACGCTCGACTCTTTCCATTCGACAATCTCGATCGATGCAAATTACTCCAATAAACAACAGGACACCGCCCTTATATACAAAATTAGTTCTTGGATTGCATGCTCGATCAGCAGAAAATCTGCATTAGCTGACGTTCACATTCCCTTAGCAGATCTTGAAATATAGTCTTATATATGACGCCACAAACTCGTCATCACAGTTTTCATCCTATACCCTTCAGGTCACAAAGTTTTTCTAAGGGGAAAAAGGAAGACATCTCCCGCCTCTCAATCTCCAATCAGTGGTGTAGCCAGTTGTACAGTATATCAGCAGGTGGTGTCATTCAGAGTCAAGGAAGCTATTCAGTATAGGTCGAAGAATTAATGCTGGACTTTGATGCATCGAGGACCATAAATAATAAGCTCAACATATTAAGCTGCATAGCTGTCATAGCAATCTGTTTAATGCGTGTGATCTATCTTCGAAGAAATCTGCAACGTTACAGCTGCACATCATATTGTTATGCAGTTGTTTCTTTGCTTAAAACGTAGACACCACAAAGATGCAAATCGTACACGAACACTGAAATAGATTAGTTATCGACGACATATTATTTCTCACAATTATTTACTTTCCCCAAGTTTCTCACGCAACGGAGGCAAAGGACAAAGGCTTGACCTCCCAGATTTTTGACCTAGTATCGTAACGAACAGGGCGCGGCTCTATAGCTGTTGCGGACTTGATTTGACACAGTACCGGTATATAAGCTGGTCTGGCGTGGCTTTTGTGGGCGCTAAAAGATTCTCGAAGATTTACATTACATTCACATTTTATTACATTACATCACAAACCTACTTTTAAAGGCATAGGCCTATAGATGTTAAAGTCTACATCATAGACTTTTATGGACAAAGTGGACGAGCATGAAACGTCGTGATCTTATGGGACTGAACGATGCTGGTGTTTATTTAAACAAATTTTAATGTAAAGAAATTACCAAAATTTGCAAAGAATTTAAGACAGATCATAAGGCAGATGGAGAGTAATATAATAGCCTAGGCAGTACGTCAAATGACCTGTCGCGACCTATCATGGTGGCGCTTCCACTGTCACCAATCTAAGCGGCACTAGATATGGTGCATGGCATTAGGGCTTTTTATACGTGCAGTTCTACACAAAATGTGCAGTGAATTTGTGCAGTTGAAAAGTAGCTATGTGCAGTAGAAATCATTAGAAAAAGGTAATTGTAGGGACCGGAAGAAGAAGGACATGTGCAGTGAAAAATATGCAGGAAAACAATTGTCAAGTTGATGACTAAAAAATGGTATTTCTTGGGAAAATTTTCGTAAAATCTTCCTGGTTGTGCAGTTCTACAAATTTCTTTTGGAAATCCCTGCATGGATGGATGGATCCGATTTGACCAGGGTCTATGACAACAGAGGCCGTTACCCTGGACAGAAATTTGCTCGGCGTATTACAGCACTTAAGAGCAAGGTACTAGACCACATGGAATACGGTATGCATCTTCTACCAAGATCAGCTACGCCGCTACGGACATCGCTCGTTTTCACTACATTTGAAAACCTATATTATTAATAATTATAGGCTATTCGTTTAATGAAAACGCCAAGTGAAACATCGCACTTGGGTACACAGAAGAAGGGATAATGAAAATGACATCTTTAGTATAGGCTACTGATCTTTCAGTTAAGTAGGCATGTAGCGATTGTATAACTATAACGCTACCAACGTCTACCAACGCTTCAGTCGGCCCTATTAAAGTTGTCCCGACGACCACCGTCGCAACGCAAACGACCGGCGACTGGGAGCTACCGTCGATCGGTTCAAAGGGAACAATCAAGGAAGCAGAACCGACCGCGTCGACGACAGCTAAAGAGGGCGAGGTCAAACAGTCGTCGCCTTCGTCTACCAAGCCAAAGCAGTGGCTGAAACTCGGGTCTTACTCCGGAAAGTCCGATGTGGAGGCGTTCTTACGCAAGTTCTCCGTTTGCGCAAAGAACAATGATTGGACAGACGAGGAGAGATTGAACCAACTAGTAGTCTCCTTGGTTGAACCGGCGATCCATTTGCTGAGCGAATCGAACGCGGATAGCCTGGACACTTGGACGGCTTTGGTCCAGCGACTTCGTGAACGATACGGCAACGCTGAACAACAAGCCCTGTTCCAAACGCAGCTAAGCACCAGGAAACAGAAAGTCGACGAGGATATGGGCGTCCTGGTGGACGACATCCGACGTCTCTCCACGCGAGCCTATCCGGGTTCCTCGACGGCTCACAGCGAAGCCATTGCTGTCCGAGCATTCGTCGACGCTCTTCACGATCGGACCCTCGCCTTAAAAATCCGGGAGCGAGAACCGAAATCGCTCGACGACGCGTACAAGGTAGCTATGAGGTTGGATGGTTATCAAAAAGCAGAAGTCGGTGGCCATGAACAGAATGAACGACGATATGGACGTGTTAACGCTGTCAGGGAAGAAGAAGAATCGGTGGTGGAGGCCCTGCTACACCGCATAGAACAGTTGGAGAAACAAGTGAAACAATCGGTGCCGACGCCTCAGTACAGAGACAATAATCGCGGGTCATGGAGAGGCCAGAACGGGTCAACAAGAAACGAATGGTCGAACGCCAACGGAGGCAATGGACGGGGAACTCCACGGTGTTTCCTATGTCATCGGCTCGGTCATTTGAGCTCGGCCTGTAGAAGTCGACCACCGAGAGAAGTGGAAACGGAGGCAAGACCATCGCCGCGGAGATGCTTCGAATGTTCAGCAACGGACCATATAGCGCGCTTTTGTCCTCTTCGACAACAGCAGCAGGCTCCACCTAGCGACAACCTTGGACAACCTGTGGGCGATAACCACGACAACCCCAGCGTTGGTCGTGTGTTCGCTGTTCGGTCCGCTCCAGCGCCGAGCAGGGACCAGCGGAACGGGCAGAACCAGGAGCGTCGGTCGCGGAGGTCGCCATCATCGTCGAGGAGGCGAGACAGTGGTCGGAACTCACCAAGAGAGGAACGACGCTGTTTCTACTGTGACGACAGTTCGCACCTTTTGAGGAGCTGTCCGCTTCGCAATGGACCCCCTGAGGACCGGATCTGGAGGATGCTGGGAGAACCGACCGGACTTCGTCCGCCTGAAAACCTGACGTCGGCTGGGTAACTTTGCTGAATGACCGCTTAATTTGCGGCCATTTTGAATGCAGGAAGCACCTGTAACACTGTTTTATTTTGATTCTGATGAATACTTTTTTTGATTTACATGTGGAAGGCTTTACATGTGTGTGTTACTGTGTAAATAACTGTATTCTTGCATCGTATGTTGTGCATTCATATATGTATGGCACAGTATTAATATGTGTGTTGCATTGCCGACTGTACGATTCATGTTTGCAATTGTGATTAATATTGGTGCTGCATTGCATTGCATAAGGATTGCAGCTGATCGATAAATAATATTATTGTATTTGCTGTAGACAGAGAGACTGTCATTGCTTAAGTCAGCGCTATATAAATATTGATTTGATCTGAGAGATTGACTAAAGCTGCCTATTTTAATTAAGACTGCTGATCGTGATTATGTGAACTTAACTGTATACCTTTCTTGAGGCTAAGTTAAAATTGTAGGCCTACGAGGTGACTCTGAGATGATGCTCGGAGGCGAAATTTGCATTAGGCCTATATTCCGCTTCATCTATAACATGATTAATTAAAAATAATTTTAAGGGATTTGCACAGCTAAATTTGAAGGCTTCTAAGTTCCGTGTATAGAGTTCTTATATGCGTAACTATTGTCAACGCATATATATATATAATAATAATTGTATGGATGCTTATTAATTAACTTTAGTGAGGCGCTCTATAAATGTTCTATAATAGTCCCTTATCGTCCTTCAGCGCCTTAATGCATTACCGAGGTTTTGAGATTAACAGCGGTGAAATTAATATACATAGCTGCTCTTTGATTAATAGTCCTGCATAGGCCTACATGTTTTGGTTGCAGTACGAATTATTTAGATTGCAGTTGATAGACGCAGGATATAAATATATTTAGGCCTACTTTAATGATTGGCCCGTGTACTGTGTGCATCAGCGTTGCTGTTTGAAGCCTAATTTTAATAGTAGCCATGCTCTTGCGATACACAATTTGGTCTTATAATTTTGCAGTGTAGACTATGGTTAAACTGCGGGGCCTAATAAAATTAACTAGGGCTAGGCATATATATAGGAGCTCTATCTGCGCAGGAATAATGTTGGCCGATATAATTTGACATTTGATTTGCAATACGCGTAGATTTGCCATGCCGGGTTTTATTAATATTAATTTAGTAAAGGATTTGCTACGATTTATTGATTGACCTAATTTTGGATTCGTAGAAATAGGCCTAACTTTGTGCACGGACAGCGTGACGTCGGTCGTCGTATGATGCACTTTGGCCTACATGATGGTTTGTTGCCTAACTCCCACGGTTAGAAACACGCTATAGTGGATGGCGTGGGAAGATAGGTACGGAGTCGACGCATCAAAGAGCGGCGATTAATTAGCAATCGTTGTTTCCCAGGCGCGTGGGTGGTCCCGTTAGTCTCCGCTGCATCACTGATAGAATGAAGGAAAGATAATAGGCCTTGATGCTATGCAATGATGCATAAGGATTTATAGTAGACTAAAGTGGCCTAACTGTTGATTTGCGCTTTAGACTAAGATCTCATATTAAAATCATGATAATCCTTTTAGGCCTAGGATTTTTACGATTATACAATGTGACTGTTTTGTAACGTTAATTGCAATAATATGTTACGTTAGCCTATGTTTAAATGGCCTATTTTAATTCTGTGCATAATCGGTTGCATTTTTAATAATTAAGTAGGCCTACTGAAAGATGTTGGGAAGGGAGCGGCTTATTAAGCTGAAGTTAGGCTTGGTCTCTTACGGTAAGCTTTGATGGGGAGCCTACGGATAGTTATAATGAGCATTGGCCTTTGGAAACTTAAGCTGTGTGTGTAGTTTCAGGTAATTTTCTATGATAGCACCGTTGTTAATGGGATTAGAGACTTAGGTTTAACTGCTTAGATGAGTCTTTAAATGTAGACGTTTGCCTACAGTGAAATGCCTAAAGAAGTCTCGATGGTAAAGGCTATGGGTGGCCTATTAATCAGATGACCTGTTGTAAAGGTAACGAAGGTCTAGTGGTTTTTGTGGCTGTCCCGTGGGTTCTTAAGTCAATGCTTGCCGTGGAGGACTTTGTGCTTAACTAAACTCAAGGAGACCTATATATAGAATTGCTTTTGAGCTTCACTGAACTATTAGCGATGGAGCTATATAATTATAATAATAATAAATGTTTCTTTCGCTTGAACTGACATTTAACACTAAAATGTGAACTTTCGGATGCTTACGTTGAGGACTGTTCATTGCATATATTTTTAATTCTTGCATTTGAATCCTTGATGTAAAAATTGGAGTATGGCCTTACTAGCATTTCAGGATCCATTTGTCCAATTAAAGGGATCCTGAAATCAGGGAGGGCCGAGAATAGTGTAGCGATTGTATAACTACGCTACGGATTTCTGGTCGTTAATATTATTATATTATTATTATTATATTTTGATCGATTTCAGGGATCTGATATATATGGTTTTCTTTCGGTGCTTCGTGTGACCTAGATTTTAATGTTGATGCGTGTTTGACACAGGTCACAGTGACCGCCTGTGTAGGCAGCACCGCAGCTGTTGCTGTTTCATTAATTGGTATATTTTCACACGCTCTCAGCGATCGTCGGTCGCTGTCTTCAAAGGCCGCGCCGCTTGCAGTCGATGAGGGTAATTAAACTTTCGCACGCTCTCTGAGGTGGTCTGATGATCAGAGTGAGCGAGGAATACAGCCAGCCAGACAAGCACAGGCAGGGACACGGATTGAGAAGGAAACACCGTTGGCGTGTGGGTCTGTGTACATGTGTTTTCTCAAGGTTGAACTGGTGCATTTGATGCCTACGTGATCAGCGGCAGATGGCGCTTTTCAGAAGGAGAGATAGAAGGAGAAAGACAGTGAGCTACAGACAGACGCGGAGATACACAGGAGAGGACGCAGCTGGCAGCTAATTCTTGCCGCCTTGAAACAGCTGCGTTGCTGCTGGGTTTGCGCGCGCGGCTCGCTTGCTGGTCATGCGCAGAAAGGGGGACGCTCTCCTTGTCAGGCAGTAATAAAAGAGCAGCGCGACGCTGAGAGGCTCAGTTGCGCACAGGATCTCAGGGCGGTCGGATGTATTGCGGCGGTTGGTAGTTTTAGGCTCGATCAAGTTGGTGAAGCATGGCCAGGATAAGCGCCTGCTTGCACTAGTTGCGCATACACGGATTCTGTCGGCGATTCATTCTCTCTCGACATGGAGTCGATTAAATAAGGGGAATTGTTCATTGCGAGAAATACATCAGCGTCGCTGCAAGTTTTGTCTTCGCTCTCGCTTCGGATCTATTCCTGGATTACTAATTCAAGGCCTCTTTTCGCCCTGTCACACGGAGTGATTTATCGTGGGCTTCGAATCGTCAGCGTTCTGAAATTGTGTTGCGAAGCGGTTGTTCGTATGTTTGCCTAAGGGCGTCTTTCTCAAACGGCTTGGATACATAGCCGAAATTGATGTTCATTGCGAGAAATCAGCATCGGATTTAGCTGATCTTTTCGGGCGTTTTAAACTCGACGCCTTTCTGTGTGTTTCGTCGCATCTTGGATATCGTCTTCGTCGCTGTTCTTCGCACACGATCGGCTTTGTCCCTTGTCTTCGGACATAAGGTACGCTTTATTGGGGAATTAATACGATCGGTTATTTAGAGATTTTGGGCTGAACTGAAATTGGCTGTGGGACTTGAGAGTCAATCGGGATTTAATTTAGGCATACTCCGGTTGATAGGTGTTTGCATTGAATTGTTGCATTTGATTTTCATTGAATGTCCTTACAAAGGATAGGAACTGATAATTGAACTTACTGACTTTTATGTTTGATTGCTTTGAACATAATTGATGTCAATTGAAGATTCAATTGAGTGTGAATAATAAGAAATATTAATTAAACTTCTGACTTTGATCATTGATGGCATTGAATGCAACTGACGTTGAATGAATATTTGATTGATTGTGAGCTATAAAGATAGGAGTCATTTCTATAGCGCCATGGAGGAGTCTAGGCCAGTCACTCCTGCTCAGCCTTCTAGGCCCCCTTCTTCTATGGAGATATTGCTCGAGGCAATACAAACTAATGCTAGGTCTACTCATGAAGCAATACAGAGTAACGCTAAGTCTTCACAAGAGGCTATGCAAGCGCATGCTAAGTCAACTCATGAAGCAATGACTTCTATGCAGTCTTTTATGCAGTCGTCAATTGAGACTAATGCCAGAGACACGCAAGAGGCGATTGCCACTGTGGAGTTTAATGTCCTGGCAGTGCAATCAAATGTTAGCGATGCTATTTCCTCCGTGCAATCAAATGTAAGAGAGGAGATAAGAGAAGAGATCTCGGCTGTAAGAGATAATGTCAGGGAAGCGCTGACGGAAGTTGTATCACGATTGGAAAGGCTAGAGGCCTCGCCGGTACCCAAGCCTGCTGTGGATTTGAACCCTGGTTACCTCACCGCTATTACCACTGCGGACGCGCCATACCACTCGACCATCGGCCTGGAGGAAACTTTGGGTGCTAGGCCTAAAGATTTCACGCAACCTGGTATATTGCGAAGAAGTGATAGATTGGCTGGTAGGCCGCCAATTTCATATAGGGAGTACGGTAGTCGAAAAGACTGGCCGCCTTTCCTGGGTTGGGATTCGAACCCAGAAGTCACCTCCTCCTGTCCTCCCTCTATCTCTAGAGCTTGTCCACAGCAGCACGCGGTCCCATCAGGCGAGGATCCGGAAGTGGCGACTCCGGGGATGCCGAAAGGGGTGGGCGTTACAATTGGTCCCAGCCAGTGGGGTCAAATTAGTTCTAGAGATTTTGGCGATGATAGGTTAGAAGAGGAAACTGACTATGCTAGAACAGGCGAAATGGCAAGTTCTTTTGAAAGAAGGGAGGAAAGGGAATTTGCGGATATTGTGGATATAATGTCTGATGATGGTAGTGTAGACATTGAAATCAGCAAGATAATGGAATCTAGACCTAAAACTGTTAAAATAATTGATAACAGAATGCATGCAGCACGGCAACCGGAGTTTAGAAATTTTGAAGTGAATAAACCGATCGCTAATAAATTGTCATGGGAGGGGGGTGATAAGGTCAACCCAGTCCCTTTGGCCTCTTCGTCCCTTCCTCTCGTCGAGTATCCTCGACCGGATCCACAATGGAGAATTCAAGCGTCGCTCGCAAAGGTCGATCAACAAAGAGTGGAAATAGCACCGAGTCGGGCCGACATTCCACAACCAGCGCCGGCAATGCCGACCTACCAGGCCGTGACTGATTATGTCCTCGACGGCCGGGCAACGTCGACCATGGTTGGTCGAGATTACGCTCGACCCGACCTTCCTCCTGGACCAGCGGCGATGGCAACGGTCGACTGGATGCAACCATACGCTCGTCCCGACTATTCAAACATGCCGTGGAGGTATGCTCCGACCTACGCTCCGAACGCTTTCTACGGTAGTAGCGACAACCGGGTTTGGGTCGACCCGCCTCGCTGTCTCGACCCGCTTCGACCAAGCGACGCCGTCTTTCCTCGGTGGCCAACGGTCGTGGAATCGGCGAGGATGAGTTCATGCCTGGGTGCGCAGAACTTCGGATTTAGCCGTGATGCCGAATTACCGCGATGTCAGACGGTAACGAAGTCGACACCTCTGGAGAAGAATGAAACGACGGGCGATGATAAAGCGACGTCTGCGGTTGGTGGAACGAGAGCACGGACGTCTACCAACGCTTCAGTCGGCCCTATTAAAGTTGTCCCGACGACCACCGTCGCAACGCAAACGACCGGCGACTGGGAGCTACCGTCGATCGGTTCAAAGGGAACAATCAAGGAAGCAGAACCGACCGCGTCGACGACAGCTAAAGAGGGCGAGGTCAAACAGTCGTCGCCTTCGTCTACCAAGCCAAAGCAGTGGCTGAAACTCGGGTCTTACTCCGGAAAGTCCGATGTGGAGGCGTTCTTACGCAAGTTCTCCGTTTGCGCAAAGAACAATGATTGGACAGACGAGGAGAGATTGAACCAACTAGTAGTCTCCTTGGTTGAACCGGCGATCCATTTGCTGAGCGAATCGAACGCGGATAGCCTGGACACTTGGACGGCTTTGGTCCAGCGACTTCGTGAACGATACGGCAACGCTGAACAACAAGCCCTGTTCCAAACGCAGCTAAGCACCAGGAAACAGAAAGTCGACGAGGATATGGGCGTCCTGGTGGACGACATCCGACGTCTCTCCACGCGAGCCTATCCGGGTTCCTCGACGGCTCACAGCGAAGCCATTGCTGTCCGAGCATTCGTCGACGCTCTTCACGATCGGACCCTCGCCTTAAAAATCCGGGAGCGAGAACCGAAATCGCTCGACGACGCGTACAAGGTAGCTATGAGGTTGGATGGTTATCAAAAAGCAGAAGTCGGTGGCCATGAACAGAATGAACGACGATATGGACGTGTTAACGCTGTCAGGGAAGAAGAAGAATCGGTGGTGGAGGCCCTGCTACACCGCATAGAACAGTTGGAGAAACAAGTGAAACAATCGGTGCCGACGCCTCAGTACAGAGACAATAATCGCGGGTCATGGAGAGGCCAGAACGGGTCAACAAGAAACGAATGGTCGAACGCCAACGGAGGCAATGGACGGGGAACTCCACGGTGTTTCCTATGTCATCGGCTCGGTCATTTGAGCTCGGCCTGTAGAAGTCGACCACCGAGAGAAGTGGAAACGGAGGCAAGACCATCGCCGCGGAGATGCTTCGAATGTTCAGCAACGGACCATATAGCGCGCTTTTGTCCTCTTCGACAACAGCAGCAGGCTCCACCTAGCGACAACCTTGGACAACCTGTGGGCGATAACCACGACAACCCCAGCGTTGGTCGTGTGTTCGCTGTTCGGTCCGCTCCAGCGCCGAGCAGGGACCAGCGGAACGGGCAGAACCAGGAGCGTCGGTCGCGGAGGTCGCCATCATCGTCGAGGAGGCGAGACAGTGGTCGGAACTCACCAAGAGAGGAACGACGCTGTTTCTACTGTGACGACAGTTCGCACCTTTTGAGGAGCTGTCCGCTTCGCAATGGACCCCCTGAGGACCGGATCTGGAGGATGCTGGGAGAACCGACCGGACTTCGTCCGCCTGAAAACCTGACGTCGGCTGGGTAACTTTGCTGAATGACCGCTTAATTTGCGGCCATTTTGAATGCAGGAAGCACCTGTAACACTGTTTTATTTTGATTCTGATGAATACTTTTTTTGATTTACATGTGGAAGGCTTTACATGTGTGTGTTACTGTGTAAATAACTGTATTCTTGCATCGTATGTTGTGCATTCATATATGTATGGCACAGTATTAATATGTGTGTTGCATTGCCGACTGTACGATTCATGTTTGCAATTGTGATTAATATTGGTGCTGCATTGCATTGCATAAGGATTGCAGCTGATCGATAAATAATATTATTGTATTTGCTGTAGACAGAGAGACTGTCATTGCTTAAGTCAGCGCTATATAAATATTGATTTGATCTGAGAGATTGACTAAAGCTGCCTATTTTAATTAAGACTGCTGATCGTGATTATGTGAACTTAACTGTATACCTTTCTTGAGGCTAAGTTAAAATTGTAGGCCTACGAGGTGACTCTGAGATGATGCTCGGAGGCGAAATTTGCATTAGGCCTATATTCCGCTTCATCTATAACATGATTAATTAAAAATAATTTTAAGGGATTTGCACAGCTAAATTTGAAGGCTTCTAAGTTCCGTGTATAGAGTTCTTATATGCGTAACTATTGTCAACGCATATATATATATAATAATAATTGTATGGATGCTTATTAATTAACTTTAGTGAGGCGCTCTATAAATGTTCTATAATAGTCCCTTATCGTCCTTCAGCGCCTTAATGCATTACCGAGGTTTTGAGATTAACAGCGGTGAAATTAATATACATAGCTGCTCTTTGATTAATAGTCCTGCATAGGCCTACATGTTTTGGTTGCAGTACGAATTATTTAGATTGCAGTTGATAGACGCAGGATATAAATATATTTAGGCCTACTTTAATGATTGGCCCGTGTACTGTGTGCATCAGCGTTGCTGTTTGAAGCCTAATTTTAATAGTAGCCATGCTCTTGCGATACACAATTTGGTCTTATAATTTTGCAGTGTAGACTATGGTTAAACTGCGGGGCCTAATAAAATTAACTAGGGCTAGGCATATATATAGGAGCTCTATCTGCGCAGGAATAATGTTGGCCGATATAATTTGACATTTGATTTGCAATACGCGTAGATTTGCCATGCCGGGTTTTATTAATATTAATTTAGTAAAGGATTTGCTACGATTTATTGATTGACCTAATTTTGGATTCGTAGAAATAGGCCTAACTTTGTGCACGGACAGCGTGACGTCGGTCGTCGTATGATGCACTTTGGCCTACATGATGGTTTGTTGCCTAACTCCCACGGTTAGAAACACGCTATAGTGGATGGCGTGGGAAGATAGGTACGGAGTCGACGCATCAAAGAGCGGCGATTAATTAGCAATCGTTGTTTCCCAGGCGCGTGGGTGGTCCCGTTAGTCTCCGCTGCATCACTGATAGAATGAAGGAAAGATAATAGGCCTTGATGCTATG
Organism: Lumbricus terrestris; assembly: GCA_949752735.1. Taxonomy (NCBI): domain Eukaryota; kingdom Metazoa; phylum Annelida; class Clitellata; order Crassiclitellata; family Lumbricidae; genus Lumbricus; species Lumbricus terrestris. Next base: position 24,200,140 of record OX457041.1, on the reverse strand, counting down.
CAATGATGCATAAGGATTTATAGTAGACTAAAGTGGCCTAACTGTTGATTTGCGCTTTAGACTAAGATCTCATATTAAAATCATGATAATCCTTTTAGGCCTAGGATTTTTACGATTATACAATGTGACTGTTTTGTAACGTTAATTGCAATAATATGTTACGTTAGCCTATGTTTAAATGGCCTATTTTAATTCTGTGCATAATCGGTTGCATTTTTAATAATTAAGTAGGCCTACTGAAAGATGTTGGGAAGGGAGCGGCTTATTAAGCTGAAGTTAGGCTTGGTCTCTTACGGTAAGCTTTGATGGGGAGCCTACGGATAGTTATAATGAGCATTGGCCTTTGGAAACTTAAGCTGTGTGTGTAGTTTCAGGTAATTTTCTATGATAGCACCGTTGTTAATGGGATTAGAGACTTAGGTTTAACTGCTTAGATGAGTCTTTAAATGTAGACGTTTGCCTACAGTGAAATGCCTAAAGAAGTCTCGATGGTAAAGGCTATGGGTGGCCTATTAATCAGATGACCTGTTGTAAAGGTAACGAAGGTCTAGTGGTTTTTGTGGCTGTCCCGTGGGTTCTTAAGTCAATGCTTGCCGTGGAGGACTTTGTGCTTAACTAAACTCAAGGAGACCTATATATAGAATTGCTTTTGAGCTTCACTGAACTATTAGCGATGGAGCTATATAATTATAATAATAATAAATGTTTCTTTCGCTTGAACTGACATTTAACACTAAAATGTGAACTTTCGGATGCTTACGTTGAGGACTGTTCATTGCATATATTTTTAATTCTTGCATTTGAATCCTTGATGTAAAAATTGGAGTATGGCCTTACTAGCATTTCAGGATCCATTTGTCCAATTAAAGGGATCCTGAAATCAGGGAGGGCCGAGAATAGTGTAGCGATTGTATAACTACGCTACGGATTTCTGGTCGTTAATATTATTATATTATTATTATTATATTTTGATCGATTTCAGGGATCTGATATATATGGTTTTCTTTCGGTGCTTCGTGTGACCTAGATTTTAATGTTGATGCGTGTTTGACACAGGTCACAGTGACCGCCTGTGTAGGCAGCACCGCAGCTGTTGCTGTTTCATTAATTGGTATATTTTCACACGCTCTCAGCGATCGTCGGTCGCTGTCTTCAAAGGCCGCGCCGCTTGCAGTCGATGAGGGTAATTAAACTTTCGCACGCTCTCTGAGGTGGTCTGATGATCAGAGTGAGCGAGGAATACAGCCAGCCAGACAAGCACAGGCAGGGACACGGATTGAGAAGGAAACACCGTTGGCGTGTGGGTCTGTGTACATGTGTTTTCTCAAGGTTGAACTGGTGCATTTGATGCCTACGTGATCAGCGGCAGATGGCGCTTTTCAGAAGGAGAGATAGAAGGAGAAAGACAGTGAGCTACAGACAGACGCGGAGATACACAGGAGAGGACGCAGCTGGCAGCTAATTCTTGCCGCCTTGAAACAGCTGCGTTGCTGCTGGGTTTGCGCGCGCGGCTCGCTTGCTGGTCATGCGCAGAAAGGGGGACGCTCTCCTTGTCAGGCAGTAATAAAAGAGCAGCGCGACGCTGAGAGGCTCAGTTGCGCACAGGATCTCAGGGCGGTCGGATGTATTGCGGCGGTTGGTAGTTTTAGGCTCGATCAAGTTGGTGAAGCATGGCCAGGATAAGCGCCTGCTTGCACTAGTTGCGCATACACGGATTCTGTCGGCGATTCATTCTCTCTCGACATGGAGTCGATTAAATAAGGGGAATTGTTCATTGCGAGAAATACATCAGCGTCGCTGCAAGTTTTGTCTTCGCTCTCGCTTCGGATCTATTCCTGGATTACTAATTCAAGGCCTCTTTTCGCCCTGTCACACGGAGTGATTTATCGTGGGCTTCGAATCGTCAGCGTTCTGAAATTGTGTTGCGAAGCGGTTGTTCGTATGTTTGCCTAAGGGCGTCTTTCTCAAACGGCTTGGATACATAGCCGAAATTGATGTTCATTGCGAGAAATCAGCATCGGATTTAGCTGATCTTTTCGGGCGTTTTAAACTCGACGCCTTTCTGTGTGTTTCGTCGCATCTTGGATATCGTCTTCGTCGCTGTTCTTCGCACACGATCGGCTTTGTCCCTTGTCTTCGGACATAAGGTACGCTTTATTGGGGAATTAATACGATCGGTTATTTAGAGATTTTGGGCTGAACTGAAATTGGCTGTGGGACTTGAGAGTCAATCGGGATTTAATTTAGGCATACTCCGGTTGATAGGTGTTTGCATTGAATTGTTGCATTTGATTTTCATTGAATGTCCTTACAAAGGATAGGAACTGATAATTGAACTTACTGACTTTTATGTTTGATTGCTTTGAACATAATTGATGTCAATTGAAGATTCAATTGAGTGTGAATAATAAGAAATATTAATTAAACTTCTGACTTTGATCATTGATGGCATTGAATGCAACTGACGTTGAATGAATATTTGATTGATTGTGAGCTATAAAGATAGGAGTCATTTCTATAGCGCCATGGAGGAGTCTAGGCCAGTCACTCCTGCTCAGCCTTCTAGGCCCCCTTCTTCTATGGAGATATTGCTCGAGGCAATACAAACTAATGCTAGGTCTACTCATGAAGCAATACAGACTAACGCTAAGTCTTCACAAGAGGCTATGCAAGCGCATGCTAAGTCAACTCATGAAGCAATGACTTCTATGCAGTCTTTTATGCAGTCGTCAATTGAGACTAATGCCAGAGACACGCAAGAGGCGATTGCCACTGTGGAGTTTAATGTCCTGGCAGTGCAATCAAATGTTAGCGATGCTATTTCCTCCGTGCAATCAAATGTAAGAGAGGAGATAAGAGAAGAGATCTCGGCTGTAAGAGATAATGTCAGGGAAGCGCTGACGGAAGTTGTATCACGATTGGAAAGGCTAGAGGCGTCGCCGGTACCCAAGCCTGCTGTGGATTTGAACCCTGGTTACCTCACCGCTATTACCACTGCGGACGCGCCATACCACTCGACCATCGGCCTGGAGGAAACTTTGGGTGCTAGGCCTAAAGATTTCACGCAACCTGGTATATTGCGAAGAAGTGATAGATTGGCTGGTAGGCCGCCAATTTCATATAGGGAGTACGGTAGTCGAAAAGACTGGCCGCCTTTCCTGGGTTGGGATTCGAACCCAGAAGTCACCTCCTCCTGTCCTCCCTCTATCTCTAGAGCTTGTCCACAGCAGCACGCGGTCCCATCAGGCGAGGATCCGGAAGTGGCGACTCCGGGGATGCCGAAAGGGGTGGGCGTTACAGGCATACAAAGATGAGAGGGATGATTTTCATTCGCGTCGGTGTAAGAAGCGTGGGATCAAATCGCCTTCGTCCTTTGCTGGGAGCGAAAAGTCGTGTACGTAGTCGTCGAAGGTTAAACTTAATAAACAGATTAAACATGCGGCTACATGCCTCTCATCATTCTTTATTTTCAAGGATCTTACATCTCAAGCTGCATGATTGTCGAAATTTAATGCCATGATCGACTTATATTATATACTGCAGCAGATTTTGATATAAATTGCGGCATTTGAAGGCAATACATGTTGGACTCCATTTTGACTTCCATCTTTATTTTTTATGGAACCGCTGTCTTGGTCACGTGGCTTCTACAAAAATGTAGATGTCAGCAATGCAGATCACGTGCAAAAGATATGGTGATCTTGTTCGGCGGTCCCCATCCAGTCACGTTGTGACGTTTGGGTGTAACAGACCGCACAATTGACTGCTATAGCTCCTATTGTGTTAGATGACTGGCAGGAAGAGATGAATAACCAGAATGGCTGAATGACAGGAAAGCCTAATGGCAAGAAGAAATAAAAGGCACGCGGTCGGTGGAGTAAGGAAGAAGGATGAAAGCAGCAGGAGGAGATGAGAGAGCAATGGACGAATGGTGAACGGGAGAAATGGAAGAAGGGAGAAATGGAAGAAGGGAGAAGTGGAAGAGGGGAGAAGTGGAAGAGGGGAGAAGTGGAAGAAGGGAGAAATGGAAGAGAGGAGAAATGGAAGAGGGGAGAAATGGAAGAGAGGAGAAATGGAAGAGAGGAGAAATGGAAGAGGGGAGAAATGGAAGAGGGGAGAAGTGGAAGAGGGGAGAAGTGGAAGAAGGGAGAAATGGAAGAGAGGAGAAATGGAAGAGGGGAGAAATGGAAGAGGGGAGAAGTGGAAGAGGGGAGAAGTGGAAGAAGGGAGAAATGGAAGAGAGGAGAAATGGAAGAGGGGAGAAATGGAAGAGGGGAGAAGTGGAAGAGGGGAGAAGTGGAAGAAGGGAGAAATGGAAGAGGGGAGAAGTGGAAGAAGGGAGAAATGGAAGAGGGGAGAAGTGGAAGAGGGGAGAAGTGGAAGAAGGGAGAAATGGAAGAGAGGAGAAATGGAAGAGGGGAGAAATGGAAGAGGGGAGAAGTGGAAGAAGGGAGAAATGGAAGAAGGGAGAAATGGAAGAAGGGAGAAATGGAAGAGGGGAGAAGTGGAAGAGGGGAGAAGTGGAAGAAGGGAGAAATGGAAGAGGGGAGAAGTGGAAGAAGGGAGAAATGGAAGAGGGGAGAAATGGAAGAGGGGAGAAATGGAAGAGGGGAGAAGTGGAAGAGGGGAGAAGTGGAAGAAGGGAGAAATGGAAGAGAGGAGAAATGGAAGAGGGGAGAAATGGAAGAGGGGAGAAGTGGAAGAGGGGAGAAGTGGAAGAAGGGAGAAATGGAAGAAGGGAGAAATGGAAGAAGGGAGAAATGGAAGAGGGGAGAAGTGGAAGAGGGGAGAAGTGGAAGAAGGGAGAAGTGGAAGAGGGGAGAAGTGGAAGAGGGGAGAAGTGGAAGAAGGGAGAAATGGAAGAGGGGAGAAGTGGAAGAGGGGAGAAGTGGAAGAGGGGAGAAATGGAAGAGAGGAGAAATGGAAGAGGGGAGAAATGGAAGAGGGGAGAAGTGGAAGAGGGGAGAAGTGGAAGAAGGGAGAAATGGAAGAGAGGAGAAATGGAAGAGGGGAGAAATGGAAGAGGGGAGAAGTGGAAGAGGGGAGAAGTGGAAGAGGGGAGAAATGGAAGAGGGGAGAAGTGGAAGAGGGGAGAAGTGGAAGAAGGGAGAAATGGAAGAGAGGAGAAATGGAAGAGGGGAGAAGTGGAAGAGGGGAGAAGTGGAAGAGGGGAGAAGTGGAAGAAGGGAGAAATGGAAGAAGGGAGAAATGGAAGAAGGGAGAAATGGAAGAGGGGAGAAGTGGAAGAGGGGAGAAGTGGAAGAAGGGAGAAATGGAAGAGGGGAGAAGTGGAAGAAGGGAGAAATGGAAGAGGGGAGAAGTGGAAGAGGGGAGAAGTGGAAGAAGGGAGAAATGGAAGAAGGGAGAAATGGAAGAAGGGAGAAATGGAAGAGGGGAGAAGTGGAAGAGGGGAGAAGTGGAAGAGGGGAGAAGTGGAAGAGGGGAGAAATGGAAGAGAGGAGAAATGGAAGAGGGGAGAAATGGAAGAGGGGAGAAGTGGAAGAGGGGAGAAGTGGAAGAAGGGAGAAATGGAAGAGAGGAGAAATGGAAGAGGGGAGAAATGGAAGAGGGGAGAAGTGGAAGAGGGGAGAAATGGAAGAGGGGAGAAGTGGAAGAGGGGAGAAGTGGAAGAAGGGAGAAATGGAAGAGAGGAGAAATGGAAGAGGGGAGAAATGGAAGAGGGGAGAAGTGGAAGAGGGGAGAAGTGGAAGAGGGGAGAAGTGGAAGAAGGGAGAAATGGAAGAAGGGAGAAATGGAAGAAGGGAGAAATGGAAGAGGGGAGAAGTGGAAGAGGGGAGAAGTGGAAGAAGGGAGAAATGGAAGAGGGGAGAAGTGGAAGAAGGGAGAAATGGAAGAGGGGAGAAGTGGAAGAGGGGAGAAGTGGAAGAAGGGAGAAATGGAAGAGAGGAGAAATGGAAGAGAGGAGAAATGGAAGAGGGGAGAAGTGGAAGAGGGGAGAAGTGGAAGAGGGGAGAAATGGAAGAGGGGAGAAGTGGAAGAGGGGAGAAGTGGAAGAAGGGAGAAATGGAAGAGAGGAGAAATGGAAGAGGGGAGAAATGGAAGAGGGGAGAAGTGGAAGAGGGGAGAAGTGGAAGAAGGGAGAAATGGAAGAGAGGAGAAATGGAAGAGGGGAGAAATGGAAGAGGGGAGAAGTGGAAGAGGGGAGAAGTGGAAGAGGGGAGAAGTGGAAGAAGGGAGAAATGGAAGAAGGGAGAAATGGAAGAAGGGAGAAATGGAAGAGGGGAGAAGTGGAAGAGGGGAGAAGTGGAAGAAGGGAGAAATGGAAGAGGGGAGAAGTGGAAGAAGGGAGAAATGGAAGAGGGGAGAAGTGGAAGAAGGGAGAAATGGAAGAGGGGAGAAGTGGAAGAGGGGAGAAGTGGAAGAGGGGAGAAATGGAAGAGAGGAGAAATGGAAGAGGGGAGAAATGGAAGAGGGGAGAAGTGGAAGAGGGGAGAAGTGGAAGAAGGGAGAAATGGAAGAGAGGAGAAATGGAAGAGGGGAGAAATGGAAGAGGGGAGAAGTGGAAGAGGGGAGAAGTGGAAGAGGGGAGAAATGGAAGAGGGGAGAAGTGGAAGAGGGGAGAAGTGGAAGAAGGGAGAAATGGAAGAGAGGAGAAATGGAAGAGGAAAGAAATGGAAGAGGGGAGAAGTGGAAGAGGGGAGAAGTGGAAGAGGGGAGAAGTGGAAGAAGGGAGAAATGGAAGAAGGGAGAAATGGAAGAAGGGAGAAATGGAAGAGGGGAGAAGTGGAAGAGGGGAGAAGTGGAAGAAGGGAGAAATGGAAGAGGGGAGAAGTGGAAGAAGGGAGAAATGGAAGAGGGGAGAAGTGGAAGAGGGGAGAAGTGGAAGAAGGGAGAAATGGAAGAAGGGAGAAATGGAAGAAGGGAGAAATGGAAGAGGGGAGAAGTGGAAGAGGGGAGAAGTGGAAGAAGGGAGAAATGGAAGAGGGGAGAAGTGGAAGAAGGGAGAAGTGGAGGAGACCTATGGATGAAGCGAAATGAATTGAGGACGGAAGAAATGGAGGAAGGAGGCTGGGAGGATGTTGGAGCAATGAGATGGGAAGAGAGAGAAAGATACACAGGGAGAGACAGAGATAGATAGAGAGAGCGAGAGAGAGTGCGAGACACCGACAGAGACAGACAGACAGACAGAGAGAGAGAGAAAAGGCGTGAGGAAAGGAGGAATGAAGAGGCAGAGAAAATTAAGACGACGAATGGAAATATTAAGCGACTGAAGTGTGAAGATGGGGTGAAAAGAAGGAGAAATAGAAGCATAATAGAGAGGAAGGAATAGGGGAGGGAGAGGTTGAGTAGGTATTTACAGGATTTGGCGCCCAGTGAGCGATAATTGGGCTTCGACAGAAAGCGGTTTGAGATGTCGCCCAATCTTGTCATTCGATACCAGCCCAACACCTGTGGCCCACCGGGTTTTCCCTAACTCCCGTCGTCTCTCTTTTATCGATTCTAAAGCCAATAATTATAAAGGTCGCACGGCGAAATAACACAGGCAGACGAAGAGAAAGACAAAGAGCAAGTCTAGCAACTGGGACATGTGCATGTATATATGCATGAATACATGCATACATTATACATACATACATACATACATTACACATACATATTGTACATACATACATACATACATACATAAATAATAATGTCATACATACACACATTCATATACATACATGCAACGTCATGCAAAGATACATACATACATGCATGCATACATATATATACATACATACAAACATACATACATACATGCATATACATGCATACATACATACATGCATAAACACGCATACATAGATACATACATGCAGATGGGTGGGCGGACGTACAGAAATCAGATTGATGCATAGACGGAAACTTTCAACCTTGCGTTGCGAAAAGAGAGGATTACCCAATGTATTCATCAACTTCAGTCCTTCAGACTAGATTACGGAAAGTCGTATGCGAACATAGGTCACAAAGAGACAAGCAGACAGACAGATAGACAGACAGACAGAAAGACAGAGACAAATGAGTACAGATTTGAATGCACACCGTCATATGCATACTGAAGTGCATGCATATGGGCAGATCGATAGAATGACAAACACACGGATATACAAAGAGACAGATATATGTAAACAAATCGATTATTACTCATAGAACAAGGAGTAAGTAATGCAATGGGTTTGTATTTATGGAATTAATCGTATATAGGAAGCAAATGGTGATCAAGTGGTAAGTTGCAGATAGGCTACCACCTCTATTATAATGCAAAATGCATGCATGTCGGACCGACAGAATAACTGAATAGGGTGAATAGTAAATGCCCATCGCCCAGTAGAATGCGCTGACAGACAGACGGACAGACAGACAGACGGACGGACAGACACATACACAATACACATGCATGTGTGCGTGTCTGCACAGGCCTATAATCCCCTATATACATATATAGGCATACATGCAATGTCATGCATGCATACTTACATACGTGTACAATTGTACAAACATACACAGACATTCATGCATACATACATACATTCATACGTATATACATACATACATACATACATACATACATACATACATACATACATACATACATACATACATACATACATACATACATACATACATACATACATACATACATACATACATACATACATACATACATACATACATACATACATACATACATACATACATACATACATACATACATACATACATACATACATACATACATACATACATACATATACACACATACATAGGCTACATACATTCGCATGTACGTTCGTAGAGAACAGAGAACACAAACACAAATGAAATGAGAACAGAAGAGAGGAGTGAAAACAAGCGGCATATTTCGAATGATGGTGAAGGACTAAATTAATGTCGGGAGCATTGGCATACAGTATACACACCTTCGTGGTCTATCCTGAAAGAATGCGAACAAGATTGACTTCCGGCGCCTTTAGCGGAAATATGGCTGACATGGAAAATGGCGTGATGATGATGTTGAGGCCTAATTATTGATCATTATTATACGCGTAGGAGAAGGAGGAGGCCTTAGAGGAGGAAGAATGGAGGTGGAGATGCAAGAAGACATGGAAGCCGAACAGGAGAAAGCAGACGTACATGTATATAGATGAAGGGAAAGGGAAGACAGGGATGAACGTGGTGACGATGGGAAGGAAAAGGCGGGGAGAAGGAGAGGAATAAAAGGAGGAGGATGGAGAGAAGGTGGAGGAAAAGGAGGAGGAGGAGGAAGAAGAAGAGAAGGAGGGGAGGAGGAGGAGGAGGAGGAGAAACAAGTGGAGGAGCAGGAGGAGGAAGAGGGGAGGAGGAGGGGAGAAGGAGGAGAATGAATGAGTGGAGGATGAGGAGGAGGAATAAAAGGAGGAAAGGTGACAAGTGACGAAGCAGCGGGTGAAGAATAAAAAAAAGAGAAGTGGAAAGAGATGGATGAGGAAAGAAACGATGATGAAGAAGAGAAAGCGGGAGAGTGAAAGAGGGATGGATGCAGAAGACGAGGAAGAGGAGGAGGAGGAGCGTATAAATGAAACGGAAAAGAGGGAGATCTGAACCACGACGATGGAAATATAAGCAGGACGAAGACAAAGAAGAAGAAGATGGAACGATGAACAAAGAGAATAGAAGCGAAAAATAAATTAAATTAAGGAGCACAATAAATTAGACCATACAATGGAAGAGGGCAAAAAGAAATGGCAATAGTAGGAGAGAGGGAATGAGCGTGATGAGGAAAGAAGGATGACGAAAAATGGATGGGAATAGATAGTAGGAGGAAAAGGAGGATTCATGAGATGGATGGGGAACGAACCAGAAGGAACCTGAACTACAGTAACTGAGTAATACGGTTTTCTTCCCCATAGCTTCATATATGTCAAATAATAAAGGACCTGTAATCCTGTATTATGTTGAAAAAACAGAAAGATAAGCATGCAGGCAGGATTAGTGGGATGGAGATAGGAAGGAAGGGAGATTGAGATGGAGATAGTGATAGAGGAATGGATAGTGGTCGGCATAAGAGTGCTACAAAGAGACGGAGACCGACAGACAGACAGACAAACAAACAGACAGAGACAGAGAGAGCGATGGAGAGGGAGATGTGTAGGCTAGAGCAGGGGTTCTCAAACTTTATTTTTGTTGTACCCCCAAGTAAAATAATTGAATGATGGTGTACCCCCAAGCAAAGTCAGATCAGAAACAAAATGCCATTTGCGAGTCCCCTTGCAGTGACAAATAAAAGTCCATTTAATCATTGGTGGCATCGTTTATTAGAGTCGTGTACAGGGAGTAAAATTTAGCTTGAATCATAAAATCTTATCAACAAATTTAAAGATAAAATTCGTCTTTAACCTCTGTAAGAAAGCGCCAATCTGCAGTGCTGTGTGCTTACTTAGACTAGCACAGATTAAAAATATCTGGTCTAATATTAATTTTGTCAATTTCAAAATTTACTCCCTGTTTGTTTTTGATAGCAAGAATAGTTTAAAAACCAGTTTCACCCAGATATGACGTGCTGAAAGGAATCGCAAAATTTAAAGCTCGACCAGAAAATTAATCCTTCGATCGGCCAATTCGGTTCTCCGCTATTAAATTATTTTGAGTTCTAAATATAGATTGAGAAATTCTGGCTTTGGTAGGCTACTTTCGACCATATAGGCCTATAAATTACTTGTTAAAAATTATGGTAATGGGCCTAAGGCATAAGTATGTTGCATACACTGTATGCCGTAATATGTGAGTCTTAATTATTACATGTATACGCTGTGAAAGAAACAAATGACGACGCTGTTATATGTAGCAAAGTTAAAGCCATCGCTAATCAAAGAAAGATGGACACAAAGTCCATGAACTCAAAGAAAATTTATATTTCTGGAATTTTTCGCGTACCCCCTACCAGCGCCTGGCGTACCCCCAGGGGTACGCGTACCACAGTTTGAGAACCCCTGGTGTAGAGAGAGAGGAAGGGAGAGACAGAGAGAGCGGGTTACGTATACATAAACGTATAGTCCCATAGCAAGTTAGAAAAACTGGGACAAAGAGACAGAAAGAGAAAAAATAGGAGAGGAGAAGCAAGAAAGAAGGTGGAGAAGGACATAGTGAAGAAGATGAGGAAGGATATGAAGAAAGTGGAGGGAGAAAATGAGGAGGAAGAGGAGGACGAGGAGGACAAGGAGAACGAGGAGGTGGACGACGAGGAGGAGGAGGAAGGAGAGAGAAGCAGAGTCTTGGAACTAAATCTTCTTCATCCTGTTGCTTTCGCTGAGGCTATTTTTATACTGCTGTCGTTTCTGGCTCTGCGTTGCAGATGTCGCGAAGAAGAAGAATTGAGTGAGGAGTTGTTTATTGCGCTAGAAAAATGACACTGCGTGTATCTAATACACATCAACTCCATCAGCGTCAATGCGTCATCAGCTCCGCAGGCCCCGAAATATAACCCAACACACAGCAACAACTTGATCATCATCATCATCATCATCATCATCATCATCATCATCATCATCATCATCATCATCATCATCATCATCATCATCATCATCATCATCATCATCATCATCATCATCATCATCGTCATCGTCGTCGTCGTCGTCGTCGTCTTCGTCGTCGTCGTCGTCGTCGTTGTTTTCATCACTATCATCATTTCATCATCATTATAGAAAGAGCAGTATCGTTGTCTCCGTCATCGCCTTCATCATCATCATCATCTCTTCTTTCCCTTCATCTTCACAGTTATCGTCATTCTTGCCGTCAGCTTCATCTTCATCAATCTCCACCAACTTGTATACTCTGTTGTTCCTCATTGTCATTAAAAAAATGTGCAGAATGAATAATAATCTGTTTATCGTTCACTGTTTGTGTGTGTGATGCTCCTAAGAATGAATGCGCAATAATATTTTGACGAGTGTAGCTATTTCATTTCTATGACACGATGTCATTGTGATGAGAATTATTGTGGAATAATAACTGTGGGTTGAACTATGATCATGCACTTGGAATTGGGGTGTGAAAAACAGACTTTGCTCTAAGAAAGACTGAGGGGTTGAAACCCCAAATCCCCCCAGCAATGGACACAGTCACTGCGTGCCA
>OX457041.1:24168026-24183026 GCA_949752735.1 Lumbricus terrestris | reverse complement strand
GCAGTAGCAGTAGCAGTAGCAGTAGCAGTAGCAGTAGCAGTAGCAGTAGCAGTAGCAGTAGCAGTAGCAGTAGCAGTAGCAGTAGCAGTAGCAGTAGCAGTAGCAGTAGCAGTAGCAGCAGCAGCAGCAGCAGCAGCAGCAGTAGCAGTAGCAGTAGCAGTAGCAGCAGCAGCAGCAGCAGCAGTATTCGTGGTCACTTTATTAATGCCAAGAGCTTAAAAGACATGGATGGGCCCGCTGCCTCGCAGGTTCGTATTAAGAGACGTCAATAAGGAGACTTGAAAGTAATGGATGGATCCGATTTGACCATGGTCTATGACAACAGAGGTCATTACCCTGGACAGAAATTTGCTCGGCGTATTACAGCACTTAAGAGCTACTAAATTACCATTGCGGTAACGCTATATTATAGGCGATGGCATCGTTATTTCTAAAATAAAAAGTCTTATGCTAATCGATAGTCTGCATATATATTTGCAGCCAAAGCTATTGCACAGAGGTGATCATCAATCCAATCATTACTCCTTCAGTGGCTGAAGTTATTTGTTTGGTTCGAGTATAGACACACATAGAATCAGTCGACGAGGAAAGTTATAGTTATTGACGATCCGCTCTGATATGCTGAGGCCAAGAAAGTCAGGTTGCTAATGCATGCACTTCACACTCATGGCCAGCTCTCGGGGTATATATCCAGGGATTTATCCGCCGCAGTCTCTTTCTGTTTCTTCATCTCCTCCACCTTCACATCCCTCTCCTCCTTGTCTTTGGTATCGTCCTGCGTGCTGCACCGTACACAGCGCATTGTCTCGTAGGAATATTTGCCATCATCATATTAATGTACTTGCTTCATTTTTCCATGACAGCTAATCGCTCAAATCCAACAACAGTCATGTCAAGTTTTGGCACTTAGAGGTGACGAATCATATCGAAAATGTAGTCACATGCATATATAATATAACTTTATGTATATATCTTATATGTACAGGGTGGGCCAAAAAAGTAATTCCTACCGCTTTTTGCAAATATCTTGCCCCAAAATAAGAATTTTCAAATCAAGTTCTACGGGCTTACAGGTAATTCATACCTTCGCACAATAGTCAAATTTCAAACAGAACATAAGTCACATAAGTTGGTGGAGCACGGTGGTGTAGTGGGTATGTTCGTTGCCTTCCAACCGGAGGGTTGCAGGCTCGAATCCACCTCAAGTCACCGTGTAGGGACCTTGTGCAAGTCCTTCACTCGCAATTGCTCAGCGCTTAGGCGTGAAAACCCGATTCAGTGTCCGCGCTGTAGTAAGGAGCGCTTCTGAGTAAATATCTTGAAGGGGCACTATAACAAGTGCACATACAATCAAACATCACTTTAGTGAGACCATCCGTTGTTTTTTACGATCCGAAAATGTAACGCAGCAAAATATAACAAAAACACGGTTTTATTAAGTCTCATCTCAAATAAGTGCTCTCAATTAACTTGATTTTGCCAGATAATGGCCAGCTCTCGGGGTATATATCCAGGGATTTATCCCTGGATATATACAATCATCATTGTTGCTATTTACAAAAGAGGCATATCCCAGCGTAGCTGCACGTCACTGTGACATAATTTTGCCAAGATGACCATGAAGTTTCAAATAAAGAATTTTTCAAATTAAAAGTGAGTTATTAAAACAGCAAAATTGAAATTTACGAGACATTGAAATGGCCAATGCCTCAATGACCAAAAAATATGTATTCAGATACTTCACGAGCAGGGTCTTGGAGTTTAAGCTATGATCACCACTTACTCTGATGAAAAGTGATAGCTGAGAAATTATGAATTAAATTGAGAGTTAAGAAAGATGCCGTTGATGAAAGGAGATCTGCTGAACGTCAATGTTATTGTTCTGGTTTCATTGAAAAGAACCGATAACCTTTAATCTTCGGATTTAACCCGACAGCTTATCAAAATAACGTGAAGAGCTATGCTGGAGAAATATCGTAATCTGCGGCCAAAACTAAGAGTGATTAGAGAATTGATGTTCGCATTGGAGTTTATATGGGAAGATTTACCTCTGGAACACATCAACAAGGCCATCTTGAACTTTACAAAGATACTCAATACTCATCTGATGCAAATGAGCCTGAGCCCGAGTCTGAGCAAGTGTGGGCACTGGTGGTGGACACGTTAAACATAAGTTGTGAAGCCATATCAAGTTTATTTGATAACAATTATTATATTATTTTAGATGTGACGTGATAAAATTGGCTTTTCTTACTTTTTGTTGCGTTACGTTTTTGGATCGTCAAATAACACTCAGTGGACTCGGAAAAAGTGATATAGGCCTAACTTTTGCCCTGTTTCATAAAAAAATTTGACCATTGCACGTAGGCCTAAATATGAATTATCTTCATGTCTGCAAAACCTGATGTAAAAACACTTACATCTCGCCAAGATATTGGCAAAAACGGTGAATAATTTTTTGGCCACCCTGTACATATACGTGCACGGGCAAATAAAGTTAGAATGTGTTTGCATGAAATCTGAATATTTATCCAAAGCTATTACAAACAACCACTTCGCTGTTTTGCCGATCTAAAAGCTGTCACTTATCACAGTCAATCATATCGCGACACGTCATCAAATCAGATTAACACGTCATTTTCGTGCGCGTCACGCCGCGTCACATCACGTGATGGAGCGCGAACCGTTTGCATCCAGTGCTGTTTTAGTGTCTTGTCCTGTTCCGACCGCCCCTCTTCCAATCGTCACATTTCATCGCATTTCATCCCATTTCATCACATTTCATCCCATTTCATCCCATTTCATTCCGCAATGGCTTAGTTCGGCCTACGTGGAAATCCATGAAGCCACGACGAAACACAATTACTCCATGAATCAAACACTAATGCAGCAACCAGACACTGAAATGACTCATACATGTATGTATACATGCATGCATGCATGCATGTATACATACATGTATGTATGTATGTATGTACATGTATGTATGTATGTTTGTATGTATGTAATATGTATGTATGTATGTATGTATGTATGTATGTATGTATGTATGTATGTATGTATGTATGTATGTATGTATGTATGTATGTATGTATGTATGTATGTATGTATGTATGTATGTATGTATGTATGTATGTATTATGTATGTATGTATGTATGTATGTATGTATGTATGTATGTATATATGCATGTTTGCATGTTTGCAAGCATGTATGCATGTTTGCACGTTTGCATGTTTGCATGTATGTATGCATGCATGTATGCATGTATGCATGTTTGCATGTTTGCATGTTTGCATGTATGCATATAGATCTAATTATATGCATTGCGTATTTATGCATTCACTGTGTATGTATGTATGTGTGTATGTATATTATGTATGTATGGTTGTATGTATGTAGATTGGATGTAAAGTATATACAGTGAAGTGTGGTGCTTCGACTGGCGGAAAAGAAAATTTGGTCACTGCGTGGATAATGGATTCTATAACTGAAAATGGAATATAATTAATAGGCCTACACAGTGAAGAAATTGCACAAAATATGAAACTGACTGGATGAGTTATCAAGAAGACAAGTATATGTCGATTGATTTAATTAAAGTGGTTTGGGTGAGCAGTGGGTACGTCGAATATGTGAGCAGTGGGAAAGCCAATTAAGAGTTTTATGAGAATGCATGTAGCCTATTTCCAGCGTTCCTTAAAGGTGAGCAGTGGGAAAGCCAATGAAGAGTTTTATTAGAATGCACGTAGCCTATTTCCAGCGTTCCTTAAAGGTGAGCAGTGGGAAAGCCAATGAAGAGTTTTATTAGAATGCACGTAGCCTATTTCCAGCGTTCCTTAAAGGTGGGTGAGCAGTGGGAAAGCCAATGAAGAGTTTTATTAGAATGCACGTAGCCTATTTCCAGCGTTCCTTAAAGGTGAGCAGTGGGAAAGCCAATGAAGAGTTTTATTAGAATGCACGTAGCCTATTTCCAGCGTTCCTTAAAGGTGAGCAGTGGGAAAGCCAATGAAGAGTTTTATTAGAATGCACGTAGCCTATTTCCAGCGTTCCTTAAAGGTGAGCAGTGGGAAAGCCAATAAAGAGTTTTATTAGAATGCACGTAGCCTATTTCCAGCGTTCCTTAAAGGTGAGCAGTGGGAAAGCCAATGAAGAGTTTTATTAGAATGCACGTAGCCTATTTCCAGCGTTCCTTAAAGGTGAGCAGTGGGAAAGCCAATGAAGAGTTTTATTAGAATGCACGTAGCCTATTTCCAGCGTTCCTTAAAGGTGAGCAGTGGGAAAGCCAATGAAGAGTTTTATTAGAATGCACGTAGCCTATTTCCAGCGTTCCTTAAAGGTGAGCAGTGGGAAAGCCAATGAAGAGTTTTATTAGAATGCACGTAGCCTATTTCCAGCGTTCCTTAAAGGTGAGCAGTGAGAACGCAAACAAATAATTTCGAGAGCAGTGGGAACGCCGTTTCCACGCGTTCCCACCCACCTTAAACCTTGAGTATGCCTATACTGCAGAGTGCGGCATGAAAACAGTCAAATCGCTGCTAATAAAACTGAAAGTGCGGTTATAGAAAGACAAAGAAGAAAGCGAATAAAAATTTGATTAATTTCGCTAGGTCGGCCTATTTGTCTTAGTTGTTTGCATTCGTTGAACAGGTGCAATGGTGATAAAGAAGAGCTTTTGTCGCGCTATGAAGCGTGAATTGTTATTGACGCATTATTCGAGCATTCGACCAGTCTTTTGACAGAAGCGCCATCTAATATGATGGAGGAGTGGGGGAGAGTGAGATGAGTTAGTAAGCGTGGGACGAGTTGTTCCAGGAAGAGAAGATGTACGATGGAGTGGAACCAAGTGGAACCAAGTAGAACCAAGTGGAGCCAAGTAGAACCAAGTGGAACCAAGTAGAACCAAGTGGAACCAAGTAGAACCAAGTGGAACCAAGGGTGGAAGAGGGTAGGATGAAGAAGAGGATGGACGAGAGGATGGATGAGTATAAGGAGGCGGTTTATAGTGTTTATAGCATTTTAATATTCATTACTTGCAATGGTGTGGTGTTATGTATGTCTGCATGTGCACTTGTTATAGCGCCTTTTCAAGAAACTACTCAGAAGCGCTCCCGAATATACAGCACGGACACTGAATCGGAGTTTCACGCCAAAGCGCTTGAGCAATTGCGAACGAAGGACTTGCTTGCTCAAGGTCTCTACGAGGTGACTTGAGTTGGATTCGAACCTGCAATCCTCCGGCTGCAAGGCAACGAACACACATACTTCACCACCGCGCCTCACGACAAGTTCAACGCATCCAAAATCACTATTTAAAATGGGTGGTACGTGGAACATCCGGCGAAACTATAGTATCCGGTAACTTCGGTCCCGGATACTATAGTTTCGCCGAACATCCACCTCGCGTACACCATGTTAAGACGAGCATACGTCAAAGCCGGATGAGATCGATCCGAGTCTTTCGTTTGTGAACTTGATCGTCTGTCGCAGATGGCAAATCGATCAAAGAAACTGGAGGCGACGAATTTCTGTGTGTCGCCATAGTAACCGATGATATCCAAAGACGTCATAACCTTATAGTAAATGTAGGATATAATTATTATGTCTATAGGTGCGACTCGATTGATTGCCGGAAGTGCGTCATTTTCTAGAGACGAGGGTTCATCGGGTGTGGCGTCATCATGAGTCTCGTTAAATTTATGGTCATGGTTAAATATATCTATCACTCGAATCCATTGAAATCGGTTAATTTTCCCATTTTTTTTTTACCTGCATGTGGTCACAGTTATCTGTAGAGAGTGGGTGACTGGCTATGTTTGCTTACTGGTGATAATCAATCTGTTTTCATTTTGCAACAATTAGGCCTGCATGTAGGATAGCTGAGAGAAAGTGTGCGTCTCTGCTCAGTCGAGCGGCGCTATATAAATTATCTTAGGGCCAGGGGCGGATCCAGGGGCAATCCGGCCATGCCCCCATTTAAAAAGTGCATGGGACTGTTCCTCCCCATTTGATTTTCAACAAGTCATTAACTCAATGCAGCGGGAGAGAAAAGCAGGATGCTAGAGAGGCCATTACTCCGAACAGGATGACTGATGACAAAAAAGGAAGGTCATCAACTATATTGGCGGCTAAAACGGTACTTTTTTGGTTGGAAATTGGACGAATGACTAAAAAAGGTCATCATATTTTTCTGCGACCAAGACGAAATTTTCCCCTGTCCCTAGACCGAAAATTTTGCCACCCCTCCAAGATTCTGTATCCGCCCTTGGTCCACGTAACAATTAACTTTCTTGTATTGCAATATGATGGAATAAGTAGAATAGTGAAATTAAAGTTGTCTCCTAATTATTATTACACCCGATGCGATTGTCTCTTTTACGTTGTAAGTTGCTTGACGTCACAATCATTATGACATCATCGCAAAATGACGCAATTTTCATTTGTTCAGTCGATTCATTTCAAGTTTTCAACCGTTGCAGAGCAGAAGACGACGATATATGTCGACGAAGATGGCAAAAAACGACGGCAAAAACGACGACAGACGATGAAGATGATGGAGAAGATGACAAAGAACAACAGTTGCTGAACTGAGCGGCAGACGATGAACGAAGTGAAAAAGAAATTATTCGTATAGTGCAACAGAAATATCATCACCGTCATTTCAAAGACATGAAAATAATCGACAAGTAAGTTTCGAAAGGCGTTACTATAGCAACAAAATAGCCGACGGTCAGACTGTAGAGACGAGTGTGGACAAATGGAAACAGGACATAAGCAGATAGTCGATCCATAGAAGGACGGCAGATAAATGCAGATATCTAGGTCTTTAGTTAGCCAGGCTAACTTTTCACTGTTTTGCCGAGGGGTCACGGTCTGTCTCTATAATCTTCTGCTCCAAGTCTAAAGAGCGCAGCTAGCATTATGACGTCGTTTCATAGAGGTTTAATAATTTGACATGATAAATATTTCGAACCATAGCCTATATGAATTATGTGCGTCATTTCTATGTAAAGAAGAATGAAGTGCATTACGAGATTTGTGACATATTTTACCATTAAAATTATGACATATTTTACCATTAAAATTATGACATATTTTATCATAAAAAACTTAACAGATTCCGCAGAATAGCAGAAGACAGCTGCTTTGTGACAATTCAGACGTTGCTTATTTTAATTTGATTTAATTTAGAAACCATTCTGAAGCAAGACGAAAAACACCCGAAGACGATCGAATGAATGCCGGTTCTGAAGTTTGTTTGAAGTGGAGGAACGAAGACGCAAATGTAAGTGATTCAAATTTTTTATTTGATTTATGGGTTGAATTGGTCTCATACGATAATTGTGGCCTCAAGAGGATTACGACTTTTTAGATTGTGTTGGATCAATTACCTAACAAACGAGGCACGCCAGCAGAATAATGAATATTTATTCTTTATGGCTTAATTGCGTGATCAGGTACCAGCGTATATGCAGTATCTTTGAACAGTATCTATTATCTAATGACACTAATCCTAACCCTAGTCGATACTCGCGACGCCTAACCTCACCATAACCCACTCTTACGGCGCCTTACTTGACCCTAACCGACTAATTACGACGCCTAACCTGATCCTAGCCGACACTTGGGTTCCAGATATAGCATTTGAATGTTAGGCCTAATAAATAGGCATATCTATCCTACACAAGCTATTGATTATCTTGGTCGATTTCTGTGTTGCTTCAGGAATCGCTACATTGCTGCTTGAGATCAGTGGCATGAGGGAATGGCATGAGGGGAATGGCATGAGAGAATGGCATGAGGGAGTGTCTAGGTGATGTTGTGTGGCTCTGTGTTGTTGTTGTTGTTGTTGTTGTTGTTGTTGTTGTTGTGTGTTTGTAGTTTATTTGTATTAGTACCTGCCGGGCCTCTGGCGTGGTGTAAAATCCCGTAAGCTCCTCGCAAAGGCAGGAGGGCCACTGGCGCGGATCAGCCCAATATCTCGCAAGCCCACTATTATTAATTTCAAATTTATTATTTTATTTATGTGTTGTGCGTTGTTGAGCTGAAGAATGAGAAGGGGGATGAATGGGTGGATTGATTAGAAGGAAGTGGTGGACGATGGAAGAGCCGGATCGCAGTGGATGGGTCATCGAAACGCAAGAGAGGGACAACCTCAACTCGATCAATCGACAAAGAGGCGGAAAAACTCTTCGTTACGAGACATAAACAACTCTAGATTTATTGCAAATAGAATCAATTAACAGTGTGTGATATGTGAGTGGGAAGATCCTTCACTCGTACAGTGGACTTTGTAATAAATTAACATTTATTTTTCAATTCGTATTGTCTTTACTGTGTCGCCGATGTCGTGTCTTTCTGGTTATTCTCGACTTTTGCTCGATCTGCAACGTTTAACTATTACCAAAGTTGGTATAATTATGCAAGTATATAAATACAAGAAGGAACCGAAGTTCCAATAAACAGCTTGACGAATCTCTAGGCCTACTACTAATTGTTTTTTGGTTTGTATGCGCACTTGTTATAGCGTCTCTTCCAGCATCAACCGGTACTCAGAGGCGCTCCCGACTGCAGAGCGGACACTGCATCGGAGTTTCACGCCGAAGCGCTGGGCAATTGCGAGTCAAGGACTTGCCCAAGGTCCCTACGCGGCGACTTGATCTTTGATTGATCTAATCCTGATCTTTGATTCCAATTGCATAGACCACTGAAAGTATCAATACCAGTTGTGCTTCGCTGACTGAAAGCGAACAGGAAAAAAGTTAAAATATAAATACTTTTGGGCATATAAAAATACAAATGCCGATGGCGGAGAATTACTAGCGTCTCCATAGTCACAGATATAGTTTGGTGTCAGTTCCGAAGATCCACTATAAGCGTTGACAACAATATTATTATTATTATTGTCTAATCAGCTGCTGGACCCCAATAATTGCTCGATCGTAGCCTGGTAGGTCTACAGGTCTAGAGAGGTCGAGCGCAGCACCAGTAATTGTATGTGTATGCTTTGTTTAAAATTTCAACATGAACCTAAGCACTTAATTGTGCTTATAATTGGGCAATAGGCTATAGTATAGGTGCACGGGCGGATCCAGAGGGGCCAATCCGGCCATGCCCCTCCCCATTTAGAAAATGATTTTTCACCAAAAAAGTCAACTTTTTTGCGGAAAAATGGTATATTTTCCGTGAGAATCGGACAAACGACAAAAAAGGTCAGATTTTCCGGCGACTAAAGATTAAATTTATCCTTGCCCAAGACCGAACATTTTGGCCCCTCCCTTCGAAACGTTCTGGATTCGCCACTGCTTAGGCCTAACAAATAGATCAAATCATTTCAGTCATTATTATTACTAATAATTATTGTTATTATTATGAAGTCCATCTATCGAGTTTCATCTTTGTTTACTGTTTATAGGTTAAGAGTTTATTTTTAACTGTTGGGTCCACAATGTGGTATGGCGTAGTATCATAGACCTAATAATGCACCTATCTAGTGTGCTGTTGTTCAATATGCATTCATTCATTCATTCATTCATTCATTCATTCATTCATTCATTCATTCATTCATTCATTCATTCATGCATTCATTCATTCATGCATTCATTCATTCATTCGTTCGTTCGTTCGTTCATTCATTCATTCATGCATTCATTCATTCATTCGTTCGTTCGTTCATTCATTCATTCATTCATGCATTCATTCATTCATTCATTCATTCATTCATTCATGCATTCATTCATTCATTCTTTCGTTCGTTCGTTCATTCATTCATTCATTCATTAGACATTAGACTTTTTTATTGATCCCATTTCAATCATAGGCCTACATACATGTAACTAAGTAAACATAATCAGAATTAAGCAAAATTCACATAAAGAGTAGACAGAATAACAACGTGGGAGCAATAGGCACACCAAAAGGGACAAGTCCCGCTAGCGCTAGGTAGGGGGCCTAAATACCACTGAGAAGTACAATAAGACAATGAACAGTGAGTAGTAAACCTATAGGAGTGTATAGACTGTGTAGGGAACATTAGAATGCATCAAATTTACTTAACTATGAAACAAGAAACAAAAAGACAATTTATAGGAACAGAAGCAATCACAACAGGAAAAAACACAGGAAAGAAAAAAACTCTTCGAAAGAAAGAGAAAAATAAACTATTCATTACGGAGATTATATAGCGTCCTTTCAAGGTTACTACTCAGGGGCTCTCCCGACCTGACCCCGTCTCTAGACGAACAATTTTAAGACTGCGAGAGAACGTATCCAGGCATGAGACATGAAGACAATAAAGTACACGGGTAGTGTAGTGTAATGTAATGAGCTTTAATAGCATTCGATGTATGTGATTTGTACGAACTATTGAACTCAATTGACGTAACATGATCTCAGCATGAGCCATAGCCTACGAACTTCAATCATCACCACATTGCTTGTGATTTATCCAGCTTAACCTGAGGATCGATTATGCTGGAGGGGTACATTTGTTTGGGAAGTAGAATTTATATAGCGCCTCCAACCCTCCATATCGATTATGCGAGGTTTACGGTCGAGCTTCTTCGTGTGGTCTGGTAGATGCAGGGCTATAAAATGTCCTTTAATTGCGCTATACAAATGTGCTTTCTTCCACCAAAGTAAGCCCGAGTTCTCAGCAAATGGTGCCATTCGAATTCCTTTACCGCAACCATCAAACGGAACTATTTTTAACGGCGTGATGACATCGCGGTAAGCTGGTTTGTGTCAGGTCAGCTGCTAACATCATTGGTTAGGCTGTGGCAATCGAAATCACATTTATTTGTTGTGACTGTGTGGTAAGTTATTTGCACGTTTATAAGAAAACCTTTCCTCGTGAATCTAAGCCAGTGTGTTCCCAATTATCGTTGAACAACGGATCACTTTTGACCAGAACATTCTTTGGCTTAATATACAGACATGTTCTGTAATAGAGGCCTTTAATTAGGTTTATGTGTCGCCTGTAACGAAATTTGACAATAGCGTTGGCATGCATTACCGTAATCGAACTCCGAAGTGATGACAAGGGTTAAGTAAGAAATTTTCATTTAAAATTATTTATTTTCTAGTTTTTATGATTCTGAGAGCTGTAGTGTATGATACTGCAACGCAATGACGTAGGCTACCCTATAGAAACTGACTGAATGATGATATAAGAATCTAACTTTCTAGCATCAAACTGTTCAATCCTAAAATAATTTGCCTATAATCATGTGATGAGAGGAAACGGAGTCACCGTTTACATTGAAGCCTCACATGTTCGATGATGTTCCCTAGGCCTATAGGGCATAGGCATTTCATAACGGAACCCTCCTTGTCTGCCTTTCACGGAACCATAAAGTAACTTTGGGAAACATTGATCTATAAACCAATCGATTCTGATTTTAATAGTATTTTTCCATCTAGACTACTACTCATTTCTTAATCGAATCAACGTTAGCATATTATATTCTCCAGTCATATCCTATGCTCTGTTATGATATTCTATCCGGTACGATCTTTTATTCTTTTATCCTATCTAATCATTATTTACTCTAATCTCATCCTATTCATTACTGTTGTGTTATTTGGGCTTCTCCGTACAGATCCTGCAACTTGGACCGAATTCTAAAGCTTCAGAAAGCTGCATGTCGTATTATCTCTAACTCTCCCTATTTAGCCCATTCCAACCCATTATTCAGTAAACTTAATATTCTCAAAGTTTATGACCTGTACTATTTGGCTATCGTCGTCCTTATGTACAAATTTGGAAATAATCTCTTACCCCCCATATTTAAAAATTATTTTATGACAGTGGCTCAATTTCACTCGTTTAATACTCGTGGATCGAGTAAATATGTTGTTCCCTTTGCACGTACCACCTGCCGCTTTAATAGCTTCCGAATTCTAGGTCCCCGTTTATGGAACTCTCTGTCAGATGATGTGAAGAGGGAAAATAGTGTATGTGCCTTCAAGAAAAATGTTAAAAAGACTTTGTTTTCAAACTATTGCATATGTTGATTAACTTTGGTCTTTCTTTATACCTGCATTTATCTTGCAGCATTCTAGACATTGTATGTTAGTATCCTGACTGTTTATTATGATGTTTCCGAGTCTCTAATCCTTTGTAGACTGTGAGGATTTACTGCTGCAATAATATGCTGTTTCTATTATTTATTATTATTATTATTTTAGTATTATTATTATTACCATCTATTAATATGATTTTATTAACTTGATTTAATATTACAATTTTATTATTATTATTATTATGAAAAAACCATCATTTATTTTCAAAACCAACAGAGCAACATCAACTGGCTGGAACTGATTAACGGTGAGCACTAGGCTAGACACTAGCAAAATGTGCTAATTGTATTCCCACAGATGCATGCAAAGCCTAATACATAATGCAATTATTGTTGGTATGGCTGGTCGTCCTCGACTCCGGTTGGTTGTGTGAAAGTGCCCCTGAATGCTATGGCGTTGAATCTTTGAGTGCATATCGATAGCCGTTGGAATAAGTGCACAGTCTCACGAGGGTCACCAGAAGCGGCGGTCATACGGCGCCCCAGCTCAGACAGGAATTCGCGACCTGACCGATTGATGGGGCCCAGCGATTCGATGGCGATGGGGACGAAGTCGTGGGTGGCCGGGAGTGTTGAATATTTGGCGCACTTCCGGTTTGCGGCGTGTTCGGCTGCCCCACCGGGCATTGCAGCCGAAATGTTGAGGTAGGAGGCAGCACAGGTGTGGATGGATGTTGCATCCCATGCGACATACTTGCCCCTCGCCCAGGGAACCAGTGTTGCTCCGTCCGGTCTCTTGCCATCCGTGCGGATCAGGCCCGGTGGCTCCTTCGTGCTTGGAATGTCCGATTTTACCAGTGCTCTCCATATGATGTCATTCATGGCGAAGTGGTGTGCCGCTCTTCCCGCAGATCGTCTGCAGACAAACCCGTGGTTGCCTCCGGGATCGGCGGGCTCGCCACACTGGCATTGATGAGGTGCACAAAGATTGAGTCCTAACCGAAGACCCACCGCGACTCGCACGGCCTCGTTGCTGAGGCCCAAACCGCACGAGACCACGGGAACCGTCGAGAGCCAGTCTCCCGCGTGGGGTGATGCCACAGCGCCCAGCCTTGCCCGGCTTAGAGGGTCGGTGTTGGCGGACCACACTGCAACCTTGTCAGCGTCAGTCAGAGGCCTGTCCCAGGCCTTCTGGCTGGTAAGGGTTGGCTCTTCTCCTCTCGGACGCGTTGTTTCGCGGGCCTCCAGGATTTCCACCGCGTAAGCGTCGCTCCACGTATCCACGTTGAGCACGGCGTGCACGAGCGACTTGGTTGATGCAGCTGAGGCTAAATAAGCTGATGAAGCCAGCATCGAAACGCGTCTGAACCCGAGTCCGCCGTCTCTGATCGGAAGAGTGGCCTGGATCCACTGCAGATCGCTGAGTTCGATGTTAATGATCTTTTCCAGTCCAATCCGCATTTGTTCGTCCATCTTCACTAGTAAGGGATGATTCCAGCACGGTGCCACTCTCAAGAGATATGTCATTTTGGCCGCTCCAATTCATTCATTCATTCATTCATTCATTCATTCATTCTATCTAATCTGCGTGTTTACTCGTCTTTCTCTCTTCTCATTCGCTTTTTTAAGTGTTATTATTATTATTATTATTATTATTATCATTATTGCATTGTATGTTTATCCCTATTACTTTCAGTTATGTTCTAATTAATTAAGTATTAATTAAGTTTTAGTTAAGTATTAATACTGACTTGCACTAAAAATAGTCTTGAAGCTAGGGGTCAGGGTTATATAAGCTGTTAGCTTTTTCCTGATTCCTTTTGCACTATGTTTGTTGAGGCTTGTTTATACTATTTGACTTGTGTGTGTGTGCAATAAACAAGTTCATTCATTCATTCATTCATTCATTCATTCATTCATTCATTCTATCTAATCTGCGTGTTTACTCGTCTTTCTCTCTTCTCATTCGCTTTTTTAAACTACCGCTGCCGTTGCCCTTAGCAACGCCGACAGCAACACTTGACGCCCATCTCTACGATAACGTCCTTGAGTTAGGCCGGACATACGTCATCTTTGATTAACCGCCGTCTGGCGGTGGGAAAGGAAAATCGATGGGAAGAGGAAGAAGAAGGAGAATTAATTGGATAGAGCCTCCGAGCACGCCATCTAACATCGATTTCGTTCGTCTCGGGAAAGAAATTTAAGTACGCACGCAGCCGTGGACCCTCACATCAGACTATTGATGTGTAGCCCAAGAGTGCACAGCACACAAGAATGTGGCCAGTGTTCACACAAATTCTCTAATATCGAAGTATTTTTGATGGGCCAAATGCATTATGTGTCTCCATCTTTGCAATTCAGCTGCAGGCTATCAGTAGCTGAGTACTTAATCTTAATAACGCCAGAGCTGAAGTAAAAAAGTATTAAATTTTGTTTAATTACCCATTTTATAATTTCTATTGAAGCTACAAAACGATGGAAGGTCAAGTACGTCATCGAAAAGGAGTGCAACCAAACAGATCACCATCACGACCTAAAAGCCTATACCAGGCCTTGTGGATCAACTCACTCAACTATATCATGTATGTGTATATTATTTTATGTTTAGTATAGTTTATATAACATATGATATACAATGTATTATACATATAGCATATAGTTATATACATATATGCATATATACATATATACGCTATACATATAATATTAAAATATTGCAGTGGCTACTGTGTTCATCTCGGTCCCTCGTTCAAGTGTTACTGATTCCATATATGTATGTATATATATATATATATATATACATATAGTCTGGATGTGGATTTGGCTGAGAAGTTGAAGACTGATGTAGCACAGTACAGGGCGGATCGATTCTTGCATTTGATCATGATGATTACGGGACGACGGTGCTATAGATTAGATTATGTGAATGGAAAATAATTGATTAGATTAGCAGCTATTCGCTGATTGTCAGACCGTCT
>OX457041.1:24060526-24163026 GCA_949752735.1 Lumbricus terrestris | reverse complement strand
CAGAAAGAGATAGACAGAGAAAGACAGAGACAGACATAGACAAAGAAACAGATCGACAAAAAGTGAGAGACAGAGAAAGACAGAGACAGACATAGACACAGTGAGAGACAGAGACAAGACAGACAGGCAAAGTGACAAGCAGTTTAGATTGACAGAAAGAGAGAGGGAGCTCATCTGTTATTTGAAACAGCCCAATACATAGAGTAGCCTAAGAGATGGACAACTATAATATGGCTATATAATGACATACAGAGTAATAGTGTACCAGGGATAAAGACACAGCCCTACTTAAAGATATGCACAGCGACAGATAGAGAGACAGATACAAACACGGCGCATTAGCTATCATAAGAAGCAGAAGGAGGAATACATAGACAGACCAGACCATAGGCGTAAGGAAAGCCAGAGAGGAGATATTGCGACGTTTAACAAAATATTTCGGCTATCAATAAATCTTAATTAGGCTAATTGGCAATGGATCGTATTGACCTATTGACGCACCAGAATCACGCACCGATCGTCGCTTCCGTCAAATTGTTGATGATGAAAAAAATCATCTTCAGCCAATAATAATTAATTATAAATAATAGCAGGTTAACAGCTCGATAATCATCATCATTAGCACGAAAATCGCTGCAGGTATCCAATGGAATTGTACAGGATGAACGGAAGAATCTAAGGGAAATAGACAGACATCAAAGACGTATGGATGGATGGACGGATGGATGGACGGATGGATGGACGGATGGATGGGCGGATGGATGGACGCAGAGATTGATTATGCGCGGATGGTTTATTCATAGGCGGAGACCTGAGCCGAGAATTGGGGGGGGGGGGGGACGGAAAGACGCGATATTTTCCGGAGAAATTTCTGGCGACCGGCGAAATCTGGAGAAAAAAAATTTTTCGCCGCCAAAAAAAGTTGATGACTTTTTTAGTCATCCGCCAAAATCTCGACGAAATTTTCTATTTTTGCCGCCAAAAAAGTTGATGACCATTTTTTTAAGGCTTGACGCTCAACGGTTGGGGGGACAAATGCATGGGCCGTCCCCCCAACACTTTTATTGGGGGGGACCGTCCCTTCTGACCCCCCTAGGTCTCCGCCCATGGGTTTATTAGAAGATGGACGGATAGGATTCATAGGCGAACGAGTGATGGATGGATGAAAGAAGTGGATGGACAAGAGAATGAATAATTTTATAGGTGTGTGGATAGACGAATCAATGAATGAATGAATAGGTGTGTGGATGGACGAATGGATAGGTGTATTGATAGGTGAATGCGTGTGGATGGATAGGCGAATGATAAGGTATGGATGAACGAATGAATATGCGCATGGATATGCGAATGAATGGGTATGAATAGGTGAATGAATGGGTATGAATAGGCGAATGAATGGGTATGAATAAGCGAATGAATGGGTATGCATATATTAGGCGAATAAATAGGTACGGATAGACGAATGAATAGGTATGAGTGAACGAATGAATAGGTGTATGGATCAACGAATGAATGGACAAGCGATTGAATGTGGATGGATAGGTAAATGAATATAGGCGAATGAATATAGGTATGGATCAACGAATGAATAGGTGCATGGATAGGCGAATGAATGGGTATGGATAGGCGAATTAATGCATATGGATATATAGATGGATTAATGCATATGGATAGATGAATTAATGCATATGGATAGATGGATTAATGCATATGGATAGATGGATTAATGCATATGGATAGATGGATTAATGCATATGGATAGATGGATTAATGCATATGGATAGATGGATTAATGCATATGGATAGATGGATTAATGCATATGGATAGATGGATTAATGCATATGGATAGATGGATTAATGCATATGGATAGATGAATTAATGCATATGGATAGATGGATTAATGCATATGGATAGATGGATTAATGCATATGGATAGATGGATTAATGCATATGGATAGATGGATTAATGCATATGGATAGATGGATTAATGCATATGGATAGATGGATTAATGCATATGGATAGATGAATTAATGCATATGGATAGATGGATTAATGCATATGGATAGGCGAATGAAGTGATGAATGGATAGGTGAATGAATGAATGGAAACGTTAATCACTCAACTAATCGATTAAAAAAAATGCAACGATTGTATAATAATAATTATTATTGCTTGATTAGAAGTTTGACAGATATATGCAGACAATAGAATAAACAATAGAATAAACAATAGAATACACGAAGGTTTACGGAACACATGACCGACGACATTCACAAGAAAACGGTTGCAACAACAATTAACAGAAATTGAATGATTGATAACAATTAATAACAATTAACAGCAATTAATAATAATTAATAACAATTAACAGCAATTAGGCCAGTAAGAGAATGATGACATTGATCCATCGAATATTAACAATGTTATCTGCAGCAACATTGATTCTAGTACTGGGAATATCACAGCTTAGATTCGAGCAAGTGCGGTAAAGAAGGAAGCTGTAATTTTAGCAATGCTACTAATCTACTATTACATGCAACAAAAAAGTATCAGTATTGCTATTACAACCATCGTTACCATTATTATTATTATACTACATTGCTAATTATCATTATCGTTACGATTATTATTATTATTTCGGTAATAGTAGTAGTACATGTATAGTATAAGTAGTAGAAGTAGCTTATTAGTAGTAGCATCATCTATAGCAATAACAACAGCTATAATAACAAGAGACTAGCTGAAGTCACCGAGAAAAACCTGTAGATTGGGAAGTCTATACATTTGCAGCATCATAATTACAAGCAAAAACTATTCTGACTTAGTGAAAGCGGTTGAGCAAGATTTCTTTACACGTATCTGCCAAGTAGTTCTCGGTCCAACAACAAAACCATTTCAACTTTAAACATCGCAGACCAAGGCCGTAGCTAGGAGGGTGTTTTGGGTGTTTGAACACCACCCGAAATGGAAAATGTAAAATGTAAAACAAATAATGCATTTACGAGCACATGATGTAAAAAGCATGAAATAAAACCATGAAAACACTCCCCGAAATGGAAAATTGTAAAAAAATTAATAGTTGGTGATTTTTGTGAAAATTCCGGCCGAATGACTAAAAAAAGATCATCAGCTTTCAAGGAAAAGAAATTGGAAATTTTTTTTGGAAGATTTCGGCCGGATGACTAAAAAGTCATCATTTTTTAGGAAGGAAAATTGGTGAAACACCCCCCGAAATAAAATCCTGGCTACGGCCCTGTCGCAGACCTTAGCCGTCCGTCTGTCTGCCTGACTGACTCTCCGGATCTTAATTCTCTGCTCTCTGATTTTTGTTTTGATTAAGTGCCTGTGAATAAGCTGGTTACCATGAATTCGCTTTGCGGGCGCTGTAGAAATCTCAAGATTACGATTCTACAAAACTACGCATCCTTCTGTTCATGTGGCCTTTCTTGTGAACTTTGCACGGGCATAATTTATTGCTCGATGTCTTGCATCTAGATCCAATGGACCACAATAGACAAAATGTCTTTATTCAGCACTTTTAATGCCCTCTCATCCAGCGCAACAATGCCGTTGCACTGCGAATCACCCTACCCGGATGAGGCTTGATTTAATGATTTTTCAGATTCTTATTAACAGCTGCTATCACATTTCTGATGGCAATCATTTACTTCAGGTAGCCTATATCCAAGAGAATATATATAGAGCAGAGCTAAAGAGGACGGAGCCTTCTCTTAATACACATATCATCAAGCTACAACAATCTATTGACAGAATTTTTATAGCACAGTTTTAACAACAGCAGCACTTTCAAGACATCTTCAGAAATGCATAGTGGCATTTTGTCATAGACATCGTCATAATTAACATACATACATGATATATTAAAAATCATCCATCATTGCATATGCACCATTTCGTATTAGAATTAATTACATCGAAATTGGCACAGAAAATTGCATTTCTACAGCAACTACAAAAATACAACAAGACCACCGACATCGAAAAAAAGAGACAGACAGATACACCTAGACAGACAGACAGACATAGGCCTACATACAGATAGCTAAAAAGACAGACAGACAGACAGGCAGACAGATAGAGAGACATATATAGGCTTACATACAGATAGCTAAAAAGAGACAGACAGTCAGACACACAGACAGACAAGAGAAGTCGCAGATTGAAAATAACCAATGAAAAGTTACTGGTAGTTCAAAGTTACTATGTTCAGATCTGATTGTTTTTAAGATGTACCACTTCATCACCACCAAAATTATCTTCTCTCAAAAATGTTATTCCATTTCATTCTTTTAATCTTCCTCCCACTAATCATTGTAAATTCCATTGCAATTCCATTTCACCCTCTTAATCCTCTTCCTCCTCATGATCATTAATCCATCATGAATGATCAATGATCAAACAACAACATCATCTTCCTCATCACCTGCTCCTCTTCTACATCATCATAATCCCTATAATCATTCTATCATCATCGTCAGCCTAGCAATTAAAATAATAAAAATTTCAAACTTTTCATATTCAGCTGATTCATAAATAATGGCACTTTGCTTGTTACGTACAAAAGTATCAACCACATCAATTCACTGACTTATCTATCCTTCCCAGCATCACTACAGATTCTATCATGACACCGAAAAAGAAAGCTTATAATAAAAAAGCATAAAATGTGTGTGTGTGCGCTGTGTGTGGAAAGTAAATCAATTTCAGATATCATCTCCAAATGATAAGAGGAAAGATTGGTCCATCATCATCATCGTCGTCATCATCATCTCAATCAAATCATAATATGATCATCGTCGATAGGTTCACTACAGAAAACGCGTCTGACATGACGAAACTCACGACAAGAAAGACGAATTACGACAAAACGCAAAACACAGAACGGATGATTCCGATTAAACGAAAAGTTATCGAACACCATGAACAGCGCTTGCTTGCCATCAACTGATGCAGTTGCAATAAAAATTTTATCATTTGATATAGATACATTATACAATCCATATTGCATGATCTACAGGCAATTGTAAAAATTTATGCATGATCATGGCTCAAAGTGTGGCTGGACGGTTTTCAAATCGGAACGCCGTCCTACCACTTATTAGGCCAACACAGCCTGGAAATGGAAAAGGCTTCCATGCACTTGTCTTCAAATCTGCACACCGTCCTAGTACCACTTATTATGCCAGCACAGCCTGGAAAAGGAATGGGCGTCCAGGCACTTATTTTTCCACACTTTAATCACTGTGCATGATCAAGATCATGCGACGACAACTTTATTCGATCAAGATCCGATCAACAGATCAAATGCATCATCTCTCGATTCACACATTACATCGTTCCAACAACAACCACAAACTGAAACCATTTGAGGCACATCCATCACATGACCAACAAAAAGATCAACAACAATGGATATCCTGATCTGCCTTCTCCACGCGATTCAAATCAAATCAAATCCGATCCGCAGAATCGATCATCGCAAATCAACTCGATCGAGCAACAGTATCAAGACAACGGTTAGTGCAACGGCGAACGAGGGACGGAGGACAACAACGCAGGCGTTGCTGTGCTTTATAAGGTAGGTGTTGCGGAAGTAGGCCGGGTGTTTGGGTAGCGTCATTTGTAGCCACATGTAGAGCGGACGTCGTTCGACGCTGTTCAGTTTGTAGCGAACGGAGTTGAGACCATCGTGGCGATAGAATGCCAACCGGTTTCGATGATAAAGGAGCGAGAATCTGACAGACAAAAAATACAATTATGTAGAAATTCTATCTGTTATCCAAGCTCTGAAACGTCTACAGGTAGTCGTAAGGGTATCCGCACTGGCTGAATTTCATCATCGTCATCGTCCGATTATTATTACTATTTTTTCTCCAAGGTACATAATTATTATGATCCCTTGGGATTGCAAAATGTGGGAATGCTCTGGAACGTTTAGTCTTCACAGATGATATTATTAACATTAATATTGGGGGGCCCGGTAGAGTAGTGGTTAACACGCTGGCCAAGAGTGCGAGAGGTAGTGAGTTCGAGCCCCCGTTGGACGGATTTGCTTTGTAGGCTGCCATTGGCACCGTGTAATTACAAAGCTGTCTGTTCAGTTAGTAGTTAAGTTTAATTAAGATTACTGCATAACTTGTAAATGTAAAGCGCAGTGCGTCTTGCAGGCGTTTAATTAAAGAAAAATATTATTATTATTATTATTTATTATTACTATAAACATAATTATCATTATTAATATTATTATCAGTATTATTATTATTGCTATGATTATTGTTATTCAGGAATAAAAGATTATCAGAAGATCATCAGAATTTATTTTACATATTTAATCGGCAGCATGCATCCATTCATCAACCACACAATCACCTCACACTTCATCCACCACCAGCCTACCTATGTCATCCATAAATCAATCCATCCATCCACCCACCATCAATCATTCGATCGATCAATCAATCAGTCACTCAATCAACCTTAGCATTTATCCATCCCACCCTTTATTCATCCCTCCATCCATTACATTACTATTGCTATACTACAATTATCATCATTATTATATTGCTCTCGTCATCATCATCATCATCATCATTATAATTATAATAATCATTTAATTTTTGTTATTATACCCTGGCAGCAGTCTCTTATTATTATTATTATTATTATTATTAATATTAATATTATTATTATTATATTACCATCATCCTCATCATCATCATTATCGTCCTCATCATCGTCTTCATCTTCATCGTCGTCATCATCATCTTCAATCAACATCTTCAATCAACATCTTCAATCAACATCACCATCACCACCATCATCATTTCATTGTTGTTATTACTCCCTGACAGTAGTCTCCTTCTCCTGCCATACCTGTGGATGTTGGCTGGATTCAGATCATCCGATTCATGATGAATCATTGAAAAGCGAGCGACTGAAGAAGCGAATCGTACGATCGTCAGATTCTGTGCCACGATCCTATAAACAACAAATGGATTCAACAAACCAGATTCAAGACAAAATGTAATATAACAATATTACGTAGCATAATATTAGGTCCAAAGAGGCACATTTATATGGCTGCTTTTGTTTCCATTTCCTTGTTGTCGTGACATTGTTGGCTCAGTGTATAACAACGCAGCAGCTCGTGACCTCAGTGACCCGGTTTCAAAGTTAAGAAACCAAAACCACATATTTAGCAAATCAATGAACTGTTGAACAGCACTCAGCCTCACAGATCAGTATGAGGTCCCTCTCCCTGTCATAAATCCATCCATCCATCCGTCCGTCCGTCCGTTCGTCCATCCATCCATCCATCCATCCATCCACCCATCCATCGATCCATCAATCCGTCCATCCATCCATCCATCCATCCATCCATCCATCCATCCATCCATCTGTCCATCCATTTGTCCGTCCATCAATCAATCATTTGCTGTGAAAATTACAGCCGTGCATGATAGTCGAAGCGCTACGGCGCTGGACTTTAAGCTCAACATTTGAAGTTATGCTGATGAGTCCACGGCTGAAAGACTTCATTAGTGGCTGCCTACTGATGAACTCTTCTTCTTAATCACTTTGGCTGAGCGCTCCTCTATTCATCAATATTGTAAGTTACAAGGTAGCTAGCAGCAAGCAATTCCAAGAAGTATTTGTTGATTTTTGTTCATTTGTAATTAAAGGAAAAGTTTGTTTTAGCAAACTGCATGGTACGACAGCCAAAGCACAACCAAAAAGTTACAGGAGGTGTGAAAAAAATAAGATTAGGTTTGGCATGCACCATGGAGAAAGAAGACTTATTAGCACAATCCATGCAAAGGGATTCTTTCTATATTTCCTCTCTTCCGTCAGTTGTATATGACGACGATGAGGCTCCTACATGACTTCTCCACACTTCTCTACTTCAAATGAGATCCTTTGCTCTTTTCATGCTAACATCCATCTCCTTCAGGTCTTCTCTGACGTTGTCCATCCAAACGTTTGGTTGTCTTCCTCTACTTCTCTCTCCTTCCACATGTCCATGCAACGCCGCGAGTGATAATCTTTTTCCATCCATTCGTTCTAAGTGACCAAACAATCCGAGTCTTCTTTTTCTGATTTGTCCACCACAGTTTCTTCTGTGCCCAGCTCTTCTCTTGTTTTCTCGTTTCTGATTCTCTCCATCCTGCTCCTGCCCTTGATTCCTCTTAGCCAACCCATTTCAGCCATTTCTCTCATCATCCATACGTCTTGAAATCTGCTGTTGTCTGTCATAGCTTTTTAGAGGATAAGTCTCTCCAAATCAACCCAAAACACACAAGGCATAATTTCCAAAACTCATTCAGCCCAAGAATGGACTAAAGTAAGTAAGCAAGTAGCCTTTATTTGCATTTGACAAGCGCACATGCATCGCACTGCATGAAATGCTTACATACATTTAAAAAGCTACGACAGATAATAGCAGATTTTAAAGTCACTCGTGTGCTTTGGAAATGTTCTTATTGAGTCTAATCCTAGATATACCAAGTAACATCGTACATTTACCTGCTGTACATGTCGTCATCCTCGCCTCCCCATCCGTAATACCGGTTCGAGTAGCCATTGACACGAACGAAGTGGTCCGACGTAAACGCCGTCACCCCTCCAAACAGCTCCACATAAGGCAACCTACGAAATTTAAAATAGCAATTGCTGAAAAATTACATTAATTCATTCTGAGAAATTATGTAGCGCCTCAAGATATCTACTCAGAGGAAATCTCTACACTAACTAGTCGAAATGATGTTAAGAGTCACAGCGAGCGAAAAATAACAAGAAGTTGCAAAGCAAAACACAGTAAGCTGAAAGAGTCAATAAGTCAAGAGTGAAACAACACTGAAAGAATGATTGATCAATGGATTTGATCAATGGATTTGATCAATTGAATTGATCAATGGATTTTATCAATGGATTTGATCAATGGATGATTTGATCAATGGATTTGATCAATTGATTTGATCAATGGATTTGATCAATGGATTTGATCAATTGATTTGATCAATGGATTTGATCAATGGATTTGATCAATGGATTTTATCAATGGATTTGATCAATGGATCTGATCAATGGATTTGATCAATGGATTTGATCAATGGATTTTATCAATGGATTTGATCAATGGATTCACCTTGTAGGATGTTTCCTGATTGATATACAGATCGATCGACTAAATTATTTAAATAAATAATCGACCGCTTGAAGTTTTGATTGATTAATTACAAACAGCTGCATCGTGATGATAATGAGTAGAGTACTTTGGCCAAAGTCAGATCCATTGGCCTCTACGCCATCTGGGGATAATCTGATAGATAAGAGAGACCGTGGCTTCTGGTTGCCATGCACACAGACGATGATTAATTGTGAGTGAGCGATTTGTCAAAGGTTGCTAAGCAGTGGCTCAAGGTAGATGAGAACCAGTGACCCTCCAGTTACAAGGCACACAACATGTTTGCATGTATGTGCATCGTGCAATTTTTATAGCGTCCCTTCAAGCTCACTAGTTACTCAGAGGCGCTCCCGACTACAGCCCGGACACTGCATCGGAGTTTCACGCTGAAGCGCTGAGCAATTGCGAGTGAAGGACTTGCTCAAGGTCCCTACGCGGCGACGAGGTAAAACTCCAATTCAGTGTCCACGCTGTAGTCGGGAATGCCTTTGGGTGGAGAGCTTGAAAGGGCAGTATAGAGCAAATGCGAGAAATAAATAAATAAACAATGAATTGTGTTGCATTGTTTCCTTACGTGTAGTTAAACTTGTCGAGATGCGATCCAACGTGTCGAGGTTTGTCGGAACACGTGTAGAAGTTGTGGTCATGCAGAGGAATCATGTCGACGTCATGAAAGATGTAACAGTCGAAGTTAGCGACGAGTCTTGTTTCGATGAATCCGGCGTTCATCAACGAAGCTTTGTTGAAGACGTCAGGACTCAGCTGAAAGCAAAAGTCAACAGTAATTTAATAAAAGCACGTTACAACTATTGATTAAAAAAGTCTTCTATGAAAATGTCAAAATTGAGACAATCTCCTATGATTCCATGACTCTTACCTAAAATGTCTTATTCAAATCCTCAAGTATCAAAAAAACCCTTGTAGATACAAATCCTTAAGTATGAAAACAACCCTTGTAGATACAAATCCTTAAGTATGAAAACAACCCTAGTAGATACAAATCCTTAAGTATCAAAACAACCCTTGCAGATACAAGTACTTAAATAT
This sequence comes from Lumbricus terrestris, assembly GCA_949752735.1. Classification (NCBI taxonomy): domain Eukaryota; kingdom Metazoa; phylum Annelida; class Clitellata; order Crassiclitellata; family Lumbricidae; genus Lumbricus; species Lumbricus terrestris. The sequence goes on along the minus strand of OX457041.1, from coordinate 24,152,769 downwards.
CAAAACAACCTTTGCAGATACAAGTCCTTAAATATCAAAACAACCCTTGTAGATACAAATCCTTAAGTATCAAAACAACCCTTGTAGATACAAATCCTTAAATATCAAAACAACCCTTGTAGATACAAATCCTTAAGTATCAAAACAACCCTTGTAGATACAAATCCTTAAGTATCAAAACAACCTTGTAAATAAAGACATTCAACAAAGTCCAATGGTTTGGACGTGTAGAGAGAGACAATTGATGCCAGTCTTCTAAAATCCGTACACAATGCAATACATGTGACAATGTAACATGTAAGAAAGAAAAAGAAACAACAAAGTCAGACCAAGACAACTTGCTGCTGTTTAACAACACTGTCATATTAATGATGAATAGTTGCTTCTCGCCCCCCTCCTCCACTCTCCAGGCTTGGGACGGGCACTGCCAAAGTACGAACAGTGGTGATGACTAATGACTATGCTGGATAGACAATATAATAAATGAGGACAACACCACTTGAATTGACAATAAGGTAATCTATTCGTACCCATTGCAGCCAAATGGTTGGTGTCAGGAACTGATGATGATGATGATGATGATGAATCGACTTGTGTGCATATGAATAATCAATCACAGGGTCGTGGCGACTGTTATGTACACAACATGTGTTCCAGTTCATATGCAACTCGATCTTGCATTCATCACTTGGTCTAAAGTTCGTCCATCATCAGCATTATAGCACACGGACATCATGCATTTGCATCAATGCGGGAACCTTCAATTTCACAACATCTGAATTTCTTTACTTCTGTCAAGGTCACAACACCTCGGATTGCCTCATCTGCCTGCCCCAACGCACGAAAACAGAGGATGGTAAAGCAATGGGATTGCAGCCAACTTGGGTAAAAAATGCAGCAACAGAAGCAGTTCAACAAATGTATTCCTTCGATTAATTACAAGTGCTTTGAGATGGGAAGAGAGAGCAGGGCAACTACACAATCTTCCAAGGGATCGTGGATCAGAGGCGGATACAGATATTTTCGAAGAAGTGGGGGCAAAATTTTAGTCTTGGGTATTAAAGAAATTTCCGTTGTGGTCTTTGGCCGTAAAATGTTGGGTCTGAAAAATATTTTCGTCGCTGTAAAATCTGACGACCTTTTTCCACCAAAATAGTTGATGACCTTTTTTATAGTAATTTGGTCGAAATCTTCAGCAAAAAGTTACCATACACTACTTTTTCCTCCCATTTACTCTCTGTCACCTTTACCCACTATTATGTTGAAAGCTTGTACGAACCTCATGGGGAGAGGCCTACGAAACTCATGGGGGACGCGTCCACTTTCCTTGGCAAAATAGCTGGTGAGAAATAAGGAAATGGGGTCATGGCCGGATTTGCCTTCCTGGATCCGCCCCATCGCGGATCACCGAAGTCCCATTCGAAGGACCACAACAAAAACTGGTCATCGGAAGTTGGAAGCTACAGATCCTTTCAGTCAAGCTATTGACTACGACTGGCGTCACGATATAAAATCTCCCTTCGTAGCAGAGTCTCCCTGGCTGAAATGATGTCTCTCCCCGAGACTCCGTATTGTTACAAAGTCTTCTGCTCAAACAGCTGTACTAGTTTTTCTTGTTGAATAATAATTCAGCGACGTAAAATCTGCAGTATAACCTGATTGGCTATCACGGACACCGATACAGTGAATGTGAGGGGATTGTACAGCATTGGAGGATCATCAGGGCAAGTGCCGCTGGAGATGAGAAGGCTTCAGGCAGTTGGGATGAGCGAGATACGATGGACGGGAGTGGGAGATAGCACTTAGGAAGGAGCAAACAATACTTAGTTTTTTTTAATCATTCGCAGTCACAAGTGCAGGAACAATTTCCGGCAATATATGTATGCAAACAAACAGTCAACAGGAATAATAAACTGTATGTTAACAGTCGGCAAGTCATAATCGCGGTGGTGTAGTGGGTATGTTCGTCGTCTTGCAGCCGAAAGGTTGCAGGTTCGAATCCACCTCAAGTCGCCGCGTAGGGACCTTGGGCAAGTCCTTCACTTGCAATTGCTCAGCGCTTCGGCGTGAAACTCCTATGCAGTGTCCGCTCTGTAGTCGGGAGCGCCTCTGAGTAGGGAGCTTGAAGGGGCGCTATAACAAGTACATATATACTAACAAATCCTACAAAAATTTTAACAAGGAGGTCTCCGAGACTTTGCTACGTTCAAGCTTGGAACCAATAAGCAACAAGATAACAATGGAAAGACTGCAATCAAGGTTCTGCAAGACATCTATTGTGCAGGTTTATGTTCCGACAATTGCATCGATGATAAGAAAAAGGATAGTTGATATACGAACAGCTTCATGGTATGCTGTAGCCTACAAGAGATCCCAAGTCCTGATATGAAAACTGTAATTGCAGGCTTTAACAAGGCAGATTCGATCAGAAAGTAGTTATGGCTGAGAGAGACAGATCTTATAAGAGAGATTGGTGAACCAATTAATTTACTATATTAATTTTACAAAAGAAATCCATGCAATTTTTGGTGCATCATATATGAGTATATTGGCTATAGAATAGATATGATGTGACGACTGTAACCTGTTATATATATATAAAATATTAATAAGTATATCAAATATATCTAAGTAATCTATAGCTGAATGTGGAACACTTGTGTGAAGCATGTTCATATATCTACAACACTTGCAAAAACAATGGAGTTTTATTGTGCATTAGCAAAATGTTTAACCTCAGCAAGCAGCTTGCCCATTCGCCCATGCTATTGCTTTTCTCGTTAATTCTGTCATAGACAAATATTGCCTTAATTATCAAACTATCCATGCAGCTAGAGATTAATTCTCCAGAAACCCCAATTGCAGGACTCTACCTCATTCTCGTCCTTCTCCAAAACATCATAAAAGTATAAATTTGTATGTTGAGAGCATCCTCCACTTATTCCTATATTCAACTGGTTCATTCATTCATTCATTCGGACATTTATATAGCACTCCTTCAAGAAAAAAAAACTACTGAGAGGCGTTATCCTAATTGTTCTAACGAGAGTCAAAATTGCCGTTCCACACACCCAAACTCACACCGACCACACACAGTGTCCCACACACACACACAAAGCAGCTCTCTGTTAAAGGGGTTGACCAACACATCCGAACAGAAAAAACGGCCTCACAATACTCCTTTCTCTTTCTGTCGAGTCCAATTAGTCGATACATTTACTTACTTTCTACAAAACAAGCATGCATATTTGAATACAGTGTCCATAAGTCATGTTTATCGCTTCCGTCGGTTTAACGTGTCACAGTTTTTATTTGTTCACTCTTCATTGTTCATTTGAATAATGCAACTGCATGGTGGCAACAGTAAGAGGGATTCTTCCTGCAGCAGCGTTTGTCTTTTGTTGCACATAACAAAGATCTCTTCTATAGATGGCATGACAAGGAAAACTTTCATCGCTAGGATGAGATATCGAATTGCAGACAAGGGCGAAGGGGGGGGCAAAATTTTCGGTCTTGGGCAGGGAAAAATTTTCGTCTTGGTCGCTGAAAAATCTGATGACCTTTTTAAATTTTGTTTTATAGCTATTTGCCTCCAATTCCCAAGAAAAAGATACCATTTTATCCGCCAAAATATTGATCAGCTTGACGGAAGATGTATGTTTCTTATCATGTCTTTACACCACACTGCGAGCAGCAATTGGTCAATTAAAGACCATAGATGTAAAAAACGATGGAAACGGAATAAAAAACGGTAAAAAACGTCGTTTTTTTCGAAAAAATAAAAAACGACAAAAAAACGATAAAAAACGGAAACGGTAAAGAATTTGACTTTGCTACATCTAAAACCGCATTTTAACCTTGAAAACATTCATTAGGAACCTACTACACGCAGGCTATCTCTTAAATTATGATGTTAAACGATGAAATAATGACTTTAGTTAGCTGAATTCTTGAGAGTTGGCGGAAAACATAAGGAATATCAGAGAAAAATTAAAATTAAGGAAAATAATAACCGAAAGTAAGTGAATAAATAAAGATAAAGAACAAATAAAAGACGATAAAAAACGATGGGAAAAATAAAAAACGAAAAAAACGACGTTTTTTGGGAGAGAATAAAAAACGGAAAAAAACGTTTTTTACATCTATGTTAAAGACTATTCCATATTAAATGAATATACGCATGTATTATGTGCATGTATTACTCGGCTCAATTATTGTATGATATACATAAACGAATCTGGCCAAAGACCTAACTCAGATCATGGATACCATTCACGATTGCTGCTCCCAGAATGATGCTAGAACAGTCTTCCACCCAACATCAGATTGGCCAACTATTTGTCTGCTAAGATATATCTGGCTATCTGCAGTCAACAGTTTGTGAGGTACCCTTGTAGTGGTATGGCCGCGATATGGTGCCATATAATTGCAGCTATTACTATTATTATTACACCATACCGTATCAGATAACATGAGACCGGACCTGAACATACCAGACCAGATTATGGAATATCAGACCACGCCAGATCAAAAAATCATTCCAGATCAAAAGACCAGAACAAAGCCTGCTCAGATCAAACACTCTCATCATTCTCCTAGCGCACTCTCGAACACACACGCACACACCCACAGTGTCACACACACGCACACACACACCTGTTCGATGACAAATATCGTGTAGTGCAGTTGCTGCCTCTGAAGCATCGGATGAAGAGCGGTCAGCAGCGCTCGAAGATGTTCCTCGCGATCACGGAACGGAATGATAATGGCGATGCGTTGCCTTGGAATGCAGGATCTGGGAAACCACTCGCCTCCAGCGTCCAACTCCGGATGACTCAGCTCCACGTCTCCGATCTGAGGAACTTCGGTCGATCGATTCATGAAACCCTCTGCAACAACGGAATGGAACTGAAGTCTCTTCCATGCCAGCATGCCAACATGGAGCTAGCATTGAACTAACATGGGACCCATGTTGCATGGGACCTGTATTAATTACACTGGACCTGTATTACATGGGACCCATGTTACATGGGACCTGTATTAATTACACTGGACCTGTATTACATGGGACCCATGTTGCATGGGGCCTGTATTAATTACACTGGACCTGTATTACATGGGACCCATGTTACATGGGACATGTATTAATTACATGGGACCCATATTACATGGGACCTGTATTAATTACATGGGACCCATATTACATGGGACCTGTATTAATTACATGGGACCCATATTACATGGGACCTGTATTAATTACATGGGACCCATATTACATGGGACCTGTATTAATTACATGGGACCCATATTACATGGGACCTGTATTAATTACATGGGACCCATATTACATGGGACCTGTATTAATTACATGGGACCCATACTACATGGGACCTGTATTAATTACATGGGACCCATATTCAGCCCGCGCGAATCCCATCTGAAGCCCATTGGCAAGCTGGCATGTGGCTATTGTACACCAAAGAACATCAGCCATACAGTAATCACGCAAACTTTAGTAGGCGTGCATCCAAAGATGAGCAAACTGGTCAAATTTTTTAACAGGGTCGCCTAATTTATTTCAACAGATTTCAAAATGGAATGCTTAAACATGACATCACTTTTTGATAACTGTGGAGGTGCAATGTATAGGGTTTTTTAAAACGTGCATTTCTACACAAGATGTGCATTTGTAAATGAATTTGGGCAGTGTAAAAGCAATCTTGTGCAGTGAAAATCATTAGAGAAAGGTAATTGCAGCCGGTTTACCACGGAAGAGCGGAATGGAACGAAGGGCTTGTGCAGTGAAGAATAAGCAGGAAGGTGAAATTGCTAAATTTCAAGATTTCAAGTGGATGATTATAAAGGCAAATTGTTTTATTTTAGCATGAGCAAAAGACCTTTGGGATCACCTTACAGAGCTGGCAAAGTCATGGTGCAGCTCTGATGATAGATGGGTGGATGGATGGGTGGATGGACAGAAGAATAAGTTATAACAAATGAATACGTGATTTATACTTTGAGTCAGCAATGAATCCTTTAATCTGCAGCACATGTAAATTGAGATGTCTGCATTGCCACTTACAGACATTTGAACAGCAGACCCAAATCTTACCAAGACTATCAGGTATGCAAGGGCAGAGGTCAGGGTCACTATCATTCACCCCACGGCCGACCTTCAACCTCCATGCTTGCACGTTGGAAGGCTTCGGTCGCAGTTCCAGCTGACAGTATTCCTCGTATTCCCACAGGAAGTACTCCAGCGTGTCGTTCGTAGGCATGGCAACCGTCGTCTGCTCGTCAGTCGGTGCCATGGTTGTCGTGGGAACGGTTGCCATGGACGTCTGATTCCAGAAGAGGAAGACGGTGAGTGGGATGTAGAGGACCTGCATGAGAACGACCGTAACGACGGTTGCCTTCACACAGATGGACATGCGACAGCGTGGAAACATGCTGCATAGGTGATCAATCCGGTCAGTCTTGTTACGTGGAAGCAGGTGGAGTTCTCGTCATGTTCACCGGTTTCATTCCTGCAACGCAAAATGCGTTCAATGCAACATTAACAGAAAATTTTAATTCTGAACAGAAACAATTATAATGCTAAAATTCACAGTAATGAGAAAAAAATTTAATATTATAACCTGTCATCGGCAGTTTAGTGTTTAATAGATCTGCTTTCGATGGCAAATTCTTTATTGGAGAGTTTAACGAGTAGTTGCCATTGCAGATGAACTCTTAACCGTCAGAAACATTGTTATTTCCAAGTGAACATAATTAACCCTTTACCGATTCATTTTTAAATTTTAAGCCCGTTTTCAGCGAATATACTCGGGGCAAACGCGTAAAGGATTAATTATATAGGTCTACATTAGAAATAAAGAATATGACATTTTTTAATATCAATAAAACTGATTACCGTACAATACTGACAAACAATGAAATACTTAAAACATAAATAGTCAAAACTGTGAACAAATTGCAGTTAACCGTGCAAATTCTAGCATTAAATACATGTAGGACAACTTGTGGAGTGCATCCTGAATGTATTGGTGATGATCATGACTATAGCAGGCTATCCAGCTTTTAAGGAGTTCGAAAAATAACAGGCAAACGTGTGATATTATTAATCAGACTTTCCGGACAGCTGAGCAAATATAGCATTAAGAGCAATCATTGACTCACTTAACGAAGATCCGGGACCTTATCTAGAGATGGTATTTACCATTGACCTCAACTCTTTAGAGCCGCTCCTTTTGTTTTCACCTCACTGAACTCTTAACAACATCCATATAGAGGTAATCGTAATCTTGGAACTTCTACAGCGCCCACAAAAGCTAAGTCGCGGGAACCAGCTTATTCGCATGCGCTCAATGAAAACAAAGTCAAGATCCGGAGAGCCAGGCGAGGAGTTAGACAGACGGCTGTGGTTGATGATGTTTAGAGTTGAAACTGCGTGGGAGGTAGGAGGAGGGTGGGGGTGGAGGAATCACGTGGATCAGGTGGAAAAGCAGTGTTTTGGGTGAAAGACCTGTGTGGATATGGAAAGAGGTGGTGGAGTTGTGGTGAGTTCGTATGATGGGTCAGATGCTTGTCATAGTGATGGCAGAAGTTTGTTCATTCGAACAGCAATGCTTGCAGAACATTTCGCAAGTTTTAGTGATGAGGTGATGGAAGGGCAAAGTAGTGTTATGGAGGATGAGTGTAAATTGAATGAAGTGGCTCTTGATGGTGAACAACTTACGAAGATACATAAAATAAGGCTGGGATGATTCAAATCGTTCAATCAAACAATCAATCAATCAATCAATCAATCAATCAATTGGTTTATTGTAGTCAACCGTTGGTACAAGAACAAGTTATGACAACATAGTTACTGTTGTTACAAAAGGAAGGGCTCAGAAAGGATCGAGGTCCCTGCTGCTTACGAACAGCCTGGGAACACCCTACATCAAACTGAATCAAACATTGTGCGATGGCAGTCAGGTAACAGAATGATATTAACACATTTAGCAGATAAAGTTCTAAGGACGAGGGCAAAGTCACTTTAACATGCATACAAATGGCAGGAGAAAATAACAAACAAAAAAACCTTAATTCTGAGGTCTAAGAGTTTTTCCAGACGACATTGTCGGTAAATCAGTATTTTGTCTCGCTAATTAGGTGGAAGCGCAGTTTTCTTTTGAATATAATTTTTATTAATGTTGGATGATGAGCAAATTACTAAATTCATTATTAGCATTTATATAGCGCCCCTTCAAGAAACTACTCAGAGGTTTCTACCCATACAATATTCCAACGAATTTGACAGAAAAAGACAGGAGTTATGAGGGTGAAGTTCTTGTTAAATGCGAGTGTCCCTCAGACACATGACCAAAGAAACCTCTAAAACTTGTGCGAATTGAAGTGTATTGTAGGTGATTGATATGACTTTGTATCCTATTCATTCAGGTAATTTTCACATATAAAGAGGTACTTATAAGACGATCGCTTTATAAGTACCACTTTATCTGTGACTCTTTGTAACTGCATGAAACCAGTACTTAGAGTAACTAGCCTCCGGACAATATATATATTTATATATCAGGTGCTGGTTTCTAGAATATGCTTTCACAGCTTCTGTATGCTCTCTGGGCATACATCATACATGTGCAATAGTCTAGGGGTTTGAGAGATCGAGCCATGGCACAGGTACCTTAAGACTTCTGTACCAGTTTATCACATGTTATGGGAAACTCCAGTACTGTTCGTTCTCTAGAAGTGCCAGTCCCAAGACTGGAGAAAGAAGGGGGCGACTCATGGTCGATAAACAGCAACTAACCAGCTGTTTGTGGAAAGATCCAAAGCTCGAGGGTACGTACCATACGTATTCTATTTTGAGAAAGGTACGTACGTATTTTAACGTACCCTATTTTAGGGTACGTAAACAATACTAAAATACGTTAGCCTCGTCATTGCTCATTGTAAGAATGTTCAATTTAATTTAAGCAAACAATCACAGCCAAGTATAGGCCTACAGCGTAGTGAATTGCTGCATTGCTATATTGTAAGTCTATGTTTATCCAGCATACATTGCACTTAATGCACCAATTAATGTCATTTAGTCGGCTCAGTTCTGCTGAAGAATTCCAACTCCAAGGAAAAGGTTGAACAGCTGCATTCAATTAATTATAACAGAAGAATGTATCGAATTAAATTAATTACTGCTACGCTACCAGAAATACAGATTTCAATGACGCATACTGCTCACTGCATGTAATACGTACATGTAGGCCAGTGATTTTCAACCGGGGTTCCGCGGAACCCCAGGGTTCCGCGGGAGTCGGCCAGGGGTTCCGCGACAGTTTGATATAAAATTTCATAACATCAACCGAAATCACAAAATCATTAACATTCAGTCGAATTATTTCACAGCTTTAAGTCATTCTTACTTAAATAACTTTATTACGTGAATGCATTACTGTTTCTGTTGTTTTACAGCATTATAGGCCTTAGAACAGTGGTGCACAACGTCCGGCCCGCGGGCCACATCCGGCCCGCGACGGGTTGTCATGTGGCCCGCGATGACCAACCGGAAAGGCAACTATTTTAAGAGCCGAAATAAACATTAAGTCGCAAATCTCTAATTTCAAACAGAAGCACAAAACTGTCGCCGCCATCTTTCTAATCCATTCTTTCAACTGTCGTTTTCAAGACTTTGAACAGTGCAGACAGCAGATGCAAATCTTTGCAGATCCCTTTACTGTTCCAATGGATGAGCTGTCACCATATTACCAGTTGGAACTTATTGATCTCCAGTCATCTGATGCAGTGCATGCTGCTTCTGCTTACAGAGACAAAACTTTGCTTGACTTCTGGTGACATCTCATCCATTGGAACGCCGGTCATGGGCGGAGATCTGGGGGGGGGGTTCAGTGGGGACGGTCCCCCCAATGGAGGTGTTGGGAGACGGCCCATGCATTTGTACCCCCCCCCCAATCGTTGAGCGTCACGACTAAAAAAGGTCATCAACTTTTTTGGCGCCGAAAATAGAACATTTCGTCGAGATTTCGCCGGATGACTTAAAAAAGGGTCGTCAGATATTTTGGCCGGTAAAAGGTGGAAATTTTTCTGCGACACTCAGAGCCGTTCGTCCGCCAAAAAATCTCGCGTCTTTCCGTCCCCCCAAGTCTTAGCTTTTGTGGGCGCTGAGAAATTCTCGAAGATTTACATTACAAGTCTCTTCCAGCGACATTTGTTAATCTGAAGGACAATGCTCTTGTTCACACAAGCATGTTTGGAAGCACCTATCGCTGTGAACAGACATTTTCACAGATGAAGCTGAGCACAAGTAGCACACGGAATCAACTATCTGATGACCATCATCTTGAAGAAATTCTGCGTCTGTCAACTACAAACATTCAACCTGACATCTCTCAGCTAGTTACAGAAATGCAGTCGCAACCATCACATTGACATGCGCACTGAAAACTATTATTTTGTGGCAACATAGAAGTGCATAAGCCCCCTTTCTATATAACTCTTAACATTTACTTTTGCTTGTGTTTTACTGCGCACGTACGTCATCTTATTAAATTTGACGTGCATTCATCTTGCAATTGCATAGTCTGAGTTGTCACACTTGTTTGGCCCCCGAAGGGTTTAAGAACTCGATTAGTGGCCCTTGGCTGAAAAAGGTTGTGCACCACTGCCTTAGAATGAACCCCATTAATGAATCTGCGCATTAGTATTGCCATTTAAAAGAATCGTAGGCTATATCAAATGGAAATCTATAATGCCTAGATGCCCTGCATCTTCAACTGTTGTTAAGACACAATTTTTAAATTGGTTTTTTGAACTATTCAAATGGAAACTCTATTAACAATTTCTTCCCAATGTTAGAATTTGTTGAGCACTGTAGACCAACGACTGGTTAGGTTAATTCTTCTTTGGATCAGTTAACATTGAAAAGATAGTGGTTAATTTTTGATTCAGAGGAATCGGATTTACCAAGTTTTGCAATTGTAAAGCCTTTAATCCTGTCTCACGAATTTTTAACCGATAGGCTTACGCACTATTTTTTATTCGAACATCACACAAGATGTGTCAAACAAGAATCATATGGTCGATTATTGTGACAGAGACACTATTTCAGACAAGACGAAGGATTAAACCAGCGTTGGACTTGGGACTTGTCTCCAAACGAAGCTGAAACCCCCATGTAGGCTGAGGTCCCTCTGCCCAGCTATAAAATAACCAGTCACAAGTTTCGCAATAACTTTGAAGAAAGAATAAGGATGCTTTGTAACATAAAAAACTGGTCAAGCACTGATAAAATGCATCGAATTTCCATTTTCAATATTTTATCCGTTTGATAGTTGGCGTTATAGGACTTACAGCAGAAATGCAGCTGTTCTCTGATAGTGCTTTGTGCACTGGACTTATTCATTGACTCTATAGAATTCTAAGGCATGCATTTGTAATGTAGGCCTACTATTATAGCATATACTGCACCAGAAGTGCTAATAACGCGCATTAAAACTCTTGAACTGTTTAAAACTGAATATTATTTTTAGAAAATTACAAGTGCCTAATTGCATACATAAGCTTATCTTGGAGCACTGGACAGGCGAAATGCGAAGGGTTCCGCGAGCCAATGAGTGCTTGAAAAAGGTTCCGTCACTAGAAAAAGGTTGAAAACCACTGATGTAGGCTATAGGTCGCCGAGTAAGTCATAAACAAACTTTTCTTGCACATCTATGGTACATACCATACGCGTATTGTATTTTTTTAAAGGTACGTACGTATTTTAACGTATTCTATTTTAGGGTACGCGTACCCTCGAGCTATGGAAAGATCAGACAGGGAAGGAATGGTAATGGCCCGCTATTCCAAGGGTCCATTATTCCGAAGGTCCACTATTCCGAATATCCGGTATATATTTTCGTTATCCTTGATGGTTAAGGTTACAGTGAGTTAGGGTTAGGGTTAGGTGGGTTAAGGTTGGGTGGGTTAGGATTGAGCTTAGGGTTATGGTTAGGGTTTGGAAGGGTTAGGTTAGGGTTATGGCTTTGGTTGGGGTGGTTAGGGTTAGGCATAGGGTTATGGTTAGGGTTGGGGTGGGTTAGGTTTAGGGTTATGGTTAGCGTTGGGGTGAGTTAGGGTTAGGGTTATAGTTAGGTTTAGGGTTAGGGTTCGGAATAGCAGACCTTCGGAATAGCGGACCCTCGAAATAGTGGACCCAAACCGAAGGAATGACTATACCAGCTACCGTGTGATAGCAAAGATCATAAGCGACGCCCTCCTCTTTTATCCAGGCTTGGGACTGGCACTGGCGGAGTGCAACCAGTGGCAGGGTTAGACTCAGTCTCGTAGGCCTATGGCAAGCCGTGAAGGTTATCCGTTTCCCATCTGTTCTGTCACCTTTCAATCTAATTACTTCCATAGAGCTCTCATAAACAAGCACAAAGCATCAAATGATGGTTGTAACCCTCGGTAGAACCCCCCGTCAAATTCAGTTCGAAAAAGACATAAGAATTTCGTGTGAACAATTTCTGTAAAACTGTACCAGTACATAATATGAAACGCTACATATGTTTCAATGTTAAAAGGTTGCACATCATCAATTCCACATGATCCCTCTAAATAATCACCATTCACTTGTACCAAACTTACAATCCTATCCCGAAAAACATTTCCAACCTCCCCTTGCCATCCCACTCCACCCTCACCCTCCCCCCCCCCCAGGATAGAGACCAAGTCATCAGTCATTCGATTCAACTAATCTCTCGATTCGACTGATCTCTCTGGTCTTCATTTAAATAAATAATTACCTTTTCACGTTCGATACAGAATCCAACTTGCAAATCATGTATATAGCGGTACTTGCATTAGTAGCGGTTACTGATAAAGTCCCACCACTCTTGCCTACTGCACAAATGAGCAGCATGCATAGTGATTGTATTGTTAATATCTGATAAGACCAGAAACTAGTTAGGTTTAAGAATGAACACAGATATACCCTGTCTGGTGTCAAAGCACAATCCGCCTCACAATTTCATCCAATTACTTCACAAGGCCACAACAATACTGCCTGAGAGTCTGTCCATTACCGTATATGTCAACTCCAGCCCTATCGTACCTTCCAACGTCTTGGAACTCCAGTGTGGAACATTGATCCGCTGCTGGATTTCGCTCCAGGCGGCAAACATTTCCAAACTGTCTCAAAACTTACTTGGACGAGAAGCTGTAGATTGTAATGCATATGACTTAGCCAATACAAACATACATACATGCAAACATGCAGCAATAGCATAAGTTGTTAAGTTCTCATTGCCAACGGTAACCTTACCATCATTGGCTATGCTTCGGATGACACATTCGTACTCAGACCAATAAAAACTTCTTTTTACTCTGGCAACTATAGCCTAATTACAGACATATTTGAAGTCTGAAATCTACAGCGAAAATTCCTTAATGCGTATGCCACCGTAAAAATCTAGCTGATTAATTCAGCATTTCCCAAAGTGTGTTACGTCTACAAAGGTATACCTAAGGCGAAGGCATTGGACTATAATCATTTTCATTACCATAATGCGCTTCTTTTTGATACCTCAAAATAAAGTAAGTATATTCTTTAATATGACCAGCTGCAAAACAGCACTCTGGAGTCTCTGGTCACATGCCATAATTCCTAACTAATTGGCAGAGAATCTTTTCAATTCGGTTGCTACTTCCTAAAACAATGAATGTCAGTGTTTACAACCAGACTTATCATTATTCGTCCAGCACATCCAATTATCTTTCTCTGGTCAAGTCAACACTAGAACTCTTCATAGTCATAATAATAATAAGCCATTGCACAGCCACTGGACCTAGAATTTCAATAACTCTTTCTCTATTTGCTTAGCCTGATGTCATTTGTGTGTCATTTCTCGTCACGAGCAGACTCATTTTCCGATTACATATCCACGACAGGCTGTCCCAACCCCCCTCTGTCAAAGTGGACTGTTCTGAAGGCGATCATAGACGGATGCATTGTCCATAGCATATCATGCATCCGCATAATTGACTAATCTGCTAATTAACAATTAACACAATAGGTTAATTAATATAATATGATTACAATGTAATACACAATAGATGAATTTTTAGAACATGGCAGAATACAGCGCGCCTTTCTAGCGCACCCTTTCCTTTCATGATTATCATCACTGCAAAGGTCAGAGTGTGCTGATAAAAGGTTAAGTCCTGTTTCTCCGAATCAATTTTCAAATTCAGTCTAGCTCAAGTGGGTTGATGATACATTTCTGCAAAATTTCACTTTCCTTCTGTGCTTTTGTGAAAAAGGACTTGTAAATTGTTTTGTATCATACAACCGTTTCACAGCCCTCAGTTACATTGTTTGTTTGTTTGTTTGTATGTGCACTTGTTATAGCGTCCTTCAAGCACTCTAATCAGAGGCGCTCCCGACTGCAGAGCGGGCACTGCATCGGGGTTTCACACTGAAGCGCTGAGCATTTGCGAATGAAGGACTTGCCCAAGGTCCCTACACGGCAACTTGAGGTGGATTCGAACAGGTCTTGAACCTTCCAGCTTCAAGGCAACGACGCCACCACTACTCCACCGCGCCCCACATTACTATTCACTAGGGAATTTGAATAAATTGCTAATCGCTTAGAGGATATAAATAAATAAAACTAAATACGCGATCTAGAGATTAGACATTAACACCATGCTGTGATTCATTAACTGATAAGGGAGGGATTAAAAAAACTAAATCACCACCATGGTCCATCCAATCCACCCCACACCCCCCCCCCACCCTGTCCAAATTCTTTTAACACTAACTGGGCAGTGGATCTGTTGGCAACGGAGATAATTTATTCGTACCCATCACCGAAAAATGGATGGCATCAAAAACTGATAATATGATGATGATGATGATAATCGGGTATAGTTTACCATATTACAGCTCCTGTGTGTCATTCCTCCTTCTCAGACCCTTCCTTGGGCTAATTCTTCCAAAGGTATTCAGAATAAATACACAGACATGATGGCACCATGTTCATAAACATGCTGGGGCACTGTGCCTAACCTTGAGTAAAGTTCTAGAAATTCTCAAAAATGCGATTCAGATTGGGTATTTTTCTCAAACACAGGATACTATTCGAAATCATCAGTTAGATAGAACTACGCCTATATTTGCCCCTTTCTACCACGTCAACACCTTCTCCCTCCCCCCATCTATCACGCTCCAGGACTTTACTCACATTATGCACTACACTGTAGTGACTGTACTCACCCTACCTACCCCACCCGTAACTTGGATGGACTACAGCCCTTAGATTGACGCCTTGTTTATTAAATAGCCTCCTACTGCCACGCCTGCTGCCAGAAGAGAAAGCACTAAACTACGTTGACTAAAATGAGACTAGAGAGCAGAGTCAACAAAGTCGTTATAATTAGTCTGATTTTTAAGGCAAAGCAATTATCAGCGCAAACGATATCACAGCAACTGTTAAGATGATTTCTACTGCGCTACACACTCACATGACAATCTCCACAAACTGCAGACACAAGCATAAAGCATAGTTTTTATTTTCAGCAGACAAACAGGTTTTGTGACCATGGGCGGAGTTTGGTTTCCGTTCTTGGAGGGGCTAAAGCCTTCTTGGGGGGGGGCTAAGCCCGGAAAAAGAAACCATTTACAAGGTAAAAAAATGAATCTGGGTCTTCTTGGGAGGGCTTAGCCCCCTAGCCCCTGATAAACTCCGCCCAAGTTTGTGACTACAAGCAGTGGCACAATGCAGATATCTGCATAGAGCGAGACACACACACACGCGCGCGCGCGCGCGCGCAACACCCAGTAACTCAATCTACTTTGCTCTCTAGACCTCAACTTGCCCTTTGCCCTTCAAAACAAAGATGATAAAAAAACTTCCTTCCACGCATGCTGCATAAAAACATCAACTCTGGTGATAATCAGAACAAACCCAAGTAAGACTTGTCAATTGGACCTAACCAGATATATTGGTCCTAACCAAGATTCACTGAAGCAGAGTCTCATAGCAGAATTTATTAAACTATATACCAACGTTATGATCAACAGCTAAATAAACAAATAAACAATACGAATATATATATATGTAAGACTCGTTACAACATGCAGTATTTGTGCAAGTTTACACATACGTATCTCCCCATACATCAATTTATACTGGTGGTTCCCAACCTTTTTTTACTTTAGGGACACTTTTTCTAAGTTGGAGGACACCAGGGCCACTTTTTCTTAGTTGAAGGACATTAGAGGGTCACACGTTCAAAATTTAATTAACTAGAAGCATATAAAATTGATATAATTGAATCGAAATAGAAAATCTGATGTCATTTATAGATGTCAAAATAAAATAATTTGTTACAGAAAATAATTATGTGTTCTATCTTGTTAAAATTGTCAATTTTTTCATATATTTTTTTTTCTTTGAGAGATGATGGCCATTATTTGAGGACTGGCGGGCCCCTTTAGGCACGCGCAGGTCACGGGTTGGGAACCACTGATATAGAATATAAACACTTACACACACTGGTACATACACTATTAAATGCATATGTGCATAATAATTATTTGGCTTGCAGTCCGATAGCTCTGAAAAGTGCTATAAAAATTGAAAGTTAGTTACATACTTGGATTCACACATAGAGGTATTTGTGGTGATACTAGGACTCCTTGTACTATGTTCAAACTTGGTTCCTCTCAGGGTCCTGTTCTAGGCCCCTCTTGTATCTTTTCTATATGGCTGGCATTCCTGTTCTCATTTCTAAATATTCCTTAACTAGCCACCTTAATGATGCTGACGAATAGGTCACTGTTGAAATGTTTGGCCCTTACTCTGCCCAGTGCCCTCACTAACCACATTGATGCTCTTACACGTGAGCTACACTATGGAGCATTTTCTAATTGCGTTGTACTAAACCAGTGGTTCCCAACCTTTTTTGCCTTTGGGGCCACTTTTTCTAAGTTGGAGGACACGAGGGCCACTTTTTCTTAGTTGAAGGACATTAGGGGGCCACAAGGCTAAATTTAATTAACTAAAAGCATATAAATTTTTTATAATTGAATCAAATTAATATAATGTTTGATGTTATTTAAGGACGTCAAATAAAAATAATTGGTAATAGAAAATAAATATGTGTTCTATCCTGTCTAAATTGTCAATTTTTCCCATTTAAAAAAATTCTTTCAGAGATGAGGGCCATATTTTTAGGCCTGGCGGGTCACTTTTGACCCGCGGGCCACAGTTGGGAACCACTGTACTAAACTCTTCCAATCTGACCAAACTTATCTGGCATCATCATTTTCAACTACTCAAAGACAACTTATTAAGATTGCCTTTTAGTATCTTGCTGAGAACTCTTCTACCTTCAAAGTTTTTTGTCTAGAGTTCGTGACCTTGGCATCGTTCTGGGTAGCGCTCTTGACTATTCCGTTCACACTGCCAACCTTACCCATTCCTGTTACCTCCAGGTGAGATGGGTCTGAGCAAAATGATGATGTTCCATCTCCACTTCCATCTTTACTTCTATCGTTCAATCTTCAGATCCTACTGGATGGACTGCTGTAATGCGCTATCATTTGTACTCTCTAAAGTACGCCTTTCTCCTCTTCACTCTGTGTTGAATATTGCTGCTGCTAGACTGATAGCTTACCTTATGGGCATATTCTTTCTTCTTCTTCTTTCCCTTCAGGCTAGGATTATTCCCTCTGGCGAGGGGTCAGCCACTCGGATCCTTCTCCTCCACTTGTCTCTGCTTCCGGTGTCTTCTTTCTTCAATTTGAGCAGCTTCAGGTCTTGTTGTATCACGTCCTCCCATCTTTTCTTCTGTCGTCCCCGACTGCGTCGACCATATACCTCCGCCTGCATGATTCTTTTGACGCAGCTACCCTCCTCTTTTCTCATTACGTGTCCATACCATCGCAGCCTGGTCTCCCGTGCTTTGTCAGTGATGCATGCCACACCGAGCGTCTTCCTGATGTCCTCAGTTCGTTGGGCATATTCTTTATGATCTCCCAAATGGATTGCGGTAATTTCCTATTATCATTGGTACTCCTAACTAAAGTGCGCCCTTCTCTCTTCAATCTGTGTCTTCTCTCTTCAATCTGTGTCTTCTCTCTTCAATCTGTGTCTTCTCTCTTCAATCTGTGTCCAAGGCAGCTGATGCTAGACTGATAGCTCCCCTTCCGCGTTCCAGGCATATTCTTCTAAATCTGTCTGACCACGTGAACTGGCTATACCTCTCTCGGCTCTCATTCCTTGTACTCATAGACTCTTCTGTACTCTTCTGGCCTAGACCCTCTTTGATCTCATAGGCCTAACGACCTCCCTCACTTCACTTCAACCCCTGCACTCACTTGACCCACTTGAACACTGCTGCCTTAACCAAGTAGTGGTCTCAGTTTAATGTTACTGTGGAATAACAAAGATCAAAAGTGATGCCCTCCTATTTTATCCAGGGCCATGGCAGGAAAAGGACATTATCCCCCCCCCGGGGTAGGACATTACCCTCTCGGTCTATGATATCATCACATAAAAATGATGCAAAAAATATAAGAATAGGCCTATGTGAAGGTGAATAACTATGCATTAGACATTACAGTTGAATATTGTTAGAACTTGTTAAGGCTTATATTTATATATTATACATGAAAATTATACATAGAAAATCTATAAGAATATGCCAACTAAGGTAGGCCTATAGGCACTACATAGTAGCATATAGGAATTAAGATTTATAGGTCGAAATAAACCCAAAAGAACATAGTTTTAATTTATTACACTCAAAATTGGGGGATAATATCTGGGGATTTTGTCCGGTGGGAATAATGTCCTACAATTGCAATTGGTCCTGGCAGAGTACAACCAGCAACGGAGTTGTCTTGACCAAATCTCATTCTTGTGCTTTATTGACAAAATATTCTCCAAAGTCTAGATCATCTCTTCAAGGGGAGAGAGGAGCTTCCTTGTTTTGGCTGTTTAACCCATTCCGGCCGGAATTGTTCCGATACCTTTGGGTCATCCGCAACCTGGTCTAGCAGGAAAGGGTTAAAGACAGACTTATTTTCCCAGGGTCTCTCAAACTGGGAGCACCCTTTATTGGTGCAGCGCTGTGAGTGGTGCCATGCAAACATACAGGCATATACAATACAAAACAATTATGTAGATATACACAGCTTCTTGTGTGTACAAAAGTATGCAAGTATGAACATACATGTATGTACGAATGTATATGCCCCATGTTATCACAGTAGCATACTCACCTCTGTTGGCATGATTCACTAATTCATTATGTAGCAGAACACAACAATGGCATAAAGCAATGAGATCAACAATACAGACTTAATAAAACTGCATGTGTAACAGAAGCAACCATACAGTAATCAATTACCAGAATGCTACTACAGTCATATCTTATCACCATTGCAGTTGGTCTGGTATGTCGACAGTCAGCAGTGGAAAAAAATCTTATCAGCTGGAAATGCCAGTCTTATACTGTGAAATTAATTTGGTGCACTGATATCACCATGTGCTTGGAAATCGAATGGCGACTTAGAAGCCCGAAGTTAACCAATTATGATTGCTATATATTAAAGCACTGGAGACAACAGGCTGCACTTTACTATAAAAAGGCATAGCCTTATAGTAGTTAACTCCGCCACTGGTTGTTATCTGCCAGTGCCAGCCCCAAGCCTGGATAAAGGAGGAGGGTGACACTAATCATCTTTGATATGGCAGTGTCGTTAAACATGTAACAACAGTAGTAGTGTAACATACATTAACAAATGCAGGTCCATTGTAACATACGTAGACAGATGTGATTTAATGTATTAAAGTGTGTCACCCCATCATACTATAGACCAATTGTGTACTGTACATATAGAGCATATAGCAGCTATAAGGTTGTAAGGAAGGCCAATGTAGCTATGAGATGTAATATGAAAAAATAAGGTTTGGAATGAAACTGGAGCAATTCACCTTCCCTCTCCTCCTCATCCTCCATCTTCCTCGTTCTTCCTCAATCTCCACTCTTCTTCCTCTCACTTCACCTTTCTACTCTTCCTGCTGTCTCTTCTCTCCTCCACCTACAATGGCCCCTCCTTCTTCATCTCTCTTCCACATCCTCTCCTCCATCCTTCTACCTCTTTCTCCTCCACTTCTGCCATTCCTCCTCTATAACCTCCCATCCATTTTATCCTCTTCTTTATCCTTCCTTTTCTCTTCCCCATTCCTCTTCCATATCCCGCATCCATTATTCCAACTCTCTTTTCCCACCTCCACCTTTCCCCCTTACTCTCCTCTGTACCCTTGCCTCCTTCCTCATTCATTCATCTTCCTTCTTTACTCCATCCTCATGATACTTCTCCAGTAATTCATCTTCTCTTCTCCCTACATGTAACACCTCTCCTTCATTTCTCCTTCTCTCCTTTTCCATCTTTCCCTCTCCAATTGAAAAATAAATGTGACACATGTATGTATTGTGTTGAATGTTCATGTGCTCTCCTTCTCTCTTTCATCCTCTCCTTGATGGGTGGATGGGCAAGATGGGATTATCAAAACTGCTCCTGCCTTTAATACTCCAAAATAATTATTGGAGCAGATCAAATCAAACAAGGCACGTTAAAAACCAATGCATTATACTGCCTTATAGAATTTTATACTAACAGAGGGCAGATAAGCCCAGTGTAAGAATTGTCAGGGGGTTTGGGGTTTCAACCCTCCCCCCCATTCTTTCTTAGAGTCCCATAGTAAAGTCTGCTTTTCACACCCCAATTCACAGTGGATCATAGTCCAACCCAACCCCCAGTCATTTTTCCACAATTCTCACACTGGATAAGCCTATAATTAACTATCAGCTTAAGGAGAGATACATGTATATCTACAGCGCTCCACTCTGTATCTGCCTTACAGGCCTATGATACATTTACACCATCATTACTAGTTGACTAATCATCAGCTTCATTTCATTATCCAAGTCTCATCTCTCTGTATACTCAGGTGTCTCCGTTTGGATAGTCAGATCCAGAATGCCCCACTCTGGATCCACTGCCACAAGCTTAGATTATAGCTAGACCCATAACAATAATTTAGCTAGACCCATAACAATAATTTAGCTAGACCCATAACAATAATTTAGCTAGACCCATAACAATAATTTAGCTAGACACATAACAATAATTGGCTAATTATTGTCAGCTTCATTTCAATTAAACCTAAGTGGCATCCGCATTCTCTGCTGCAGCCCGTACCCAGTGAAGTTAAGTAGCACTCAGGATTGCATTTGCAGGCATCTGTGACCACTGTTCGAAAATAAGACACCTGATCAGCCTTTATGGTAAGATAAGAAGCATCAATGTTAGATGGGAGGCTAGAACAGCATCCTTTGTTTGATTGCTATAGGAGTGCCTCTCCTCAGTAGGGTCTACACGGATGCTTACAATAAAAGAAATTAAATACCAACAGGGCAATGATAATTACAATTACACTAGATAGTAATTAATTCATAGCAAAACAATTGTGATATATATCATAATAACTCAAATGTATATGACCACATAATAAAATGTATTAAGTAAAATAAACGAACTCACCAGAATGTTCAGCCAGAAAGGAACCAAAGGTCACTGAACAAATCAGTGGAGTGAAGTACCAAAGTTCCAAACATCTACTTAGTAGTGTCACCGTAACAAGCAGCAAGCAAAACGTGCTGTACAACTCCAATGAATGTTCACTGATTTCTATCTGGATCTGGTGGGTCCATGGGAAATGGCCTACACAGATGAACACACACAAACATCAGTATCTCAACTGAGGAAGACTCTCAAACTCCAATATGACTTCATCAGTCAGTTACAGTCCGGAGGTTTAGTTTCAGCTCATGAGCACAGCTAAACATGAGGAACACAGCTCAAGAATAGCGTACGGTTGATGCCGACGACCAAATTGAAGATCTGTGTAGCCCAGCTATCATATTGTATGCAGACGACGCATAGAGATGCCTGTTTTAAAGGTAAACATATCCATCATGCCAAAAGTCCAGATAGGCTAAAGGATGATACCATCTAAATGGCTTTGGCTACAATGAGAAAGAGTAATCAATCAAGGTGCTAGACATTTTAATAAAAGAATTTCAGAAAATGATGAACATTTGAATGAATGAATGAATGAATGTGCAAATGAAATCTATTAGCAGAGCCCGCATCTGTGCAAATAGTTTCATTAGGCTGTATTATATAAATCCACAGTATTTGTAAAACAAAATAGCATCAATAACAATAGCATAGGATCGTAAGAACTATATAATAACGATTATTAACTATAATAGTAAAAAATAACAGCAACAACAATACTGCTGTTGCTGCTACTACTACTACTGATAATTAATATTATTATTAGGCCTACTATAAATATTGATCTAGCAATAATAATAACCGCAATAGTAGAATTTTAATTTGCTCTGTACCTGTTTAAATTGAGGGATCATTATAATTATCTCATAAATAATAGTGATAATGATGACGATGATCTGTGTGACCGTACTGCAACCATCTATACACACATAATTATAATTTTATAGGTTAAAATGGACATGTAGGTTAGGGCCTATGCATAGGCCCACACGCCATAAATATGTTAACCTGAAGTCCTAAACTCAATATTTTTAGAAAGCCAAACAAGCTTATTACAGAATAAACGCAATAGGCTATAATCAATTTATGTTACGCTGTCTAAAATGTAACATCCAATTCAATGACGTCCAACAGACCCTATCAGTTCTATGCTATTGACTTAAAACAACAGATCCACCACGTGCCCACAGTGTGACACTCACAGAATTCTCATTGTCAGGCGATCATTGTAATACACAAGTTGTAGCCTGACTGTTAAACATTGCAAGTCATTTCCTGATTCTGAACATGCCTCACAATGCAACATATCCGGCTCGAAGTAACAAACTGTGACTCTATCGTTCGAAACTTGTAAAATAACGAGTTAAACGGTTTATCCCGTTTAATAAATGCGCTATTTGAAATGCGGTCTGTACAGGCACTAGCGATGGAATGCGAATTCAACGTTCACACTCACCTGAATAGGCCTATACGTCGATGGCCTATGCAATCAAAACAATGCAACAACTACAGTAGCTAAGAATAGGTGCGTGGATATGAGCGCGCTTTACTTGTGCTCGGAGTATACGGAGCAAAAACTGATAATAATTATATCGCCGCAAGGTTCTGGAACAGATGCGAGGACACTACCAACGACGATACTACCGGACACTAGTCACACTGCGCATTGTCTTCTAGATACATTAGGCCTAAGTTAATAACTCAGACCAGACTAACAGTAGCCTAATGTAGGCCTGGTCTTGCATCGTCACTGTGCGATCGCAGGATATTTACAATAGAGTTTACTACAATCGCTAGAGGCAGCACTGTGTAACTCTTACGCGTTTTTTTTAGTTCATCGATTATTAGCCTAGGCTGTGTGGAACAAACAATCCATGCAGTGACATCAAGAAAGCTCCCAGTTTAAAACAACTCATAGTAGGCCTACTTATTCGAATCCATAGCCTACACTTAACACTTCTTCTTTTCGTTCTCTGCCCTTATATAGGCAGGTTCGAATGTTTGACGTCTCCATTCTTCTATATTTGGATTCGTCATAGGCCTAGGCCTACATTTAACTTGGGAATTGTAGTCAGCTGGTTTCCCGTTGCCTTTTTCCCGGTGTTTGTTTAAGAAGACGCCATCTCCTAATATCCTCTATCGCCCGTCTTTCGGTTTCTTCGCCCATGGGGCATCGCATATAAGCTACCGGTGATTGCTCGGTCGCCCACTACGCTCTGTTGCAACCAGAGGGGGGGGGGGGGCTCGTGAAGGTGGCGTGGTTAGGCATTTGGTTAGCAGAGGCTATTTGAGACGCTTGCTTGCCCCATTGCCCCCCCCTCAAGGCCTCAACACACAAAATATATAGTATTAGCCTTTAGGCCTACCCGATCCAGTTCCCGGAAGTAAGTCTATCCTCTCTCAGCCACTCACCTGTTCAATCGGTCCCTACTAGCGGGACCTGTCCCTTCAGATGTGCCCTTTGTTTCCACTCGAACTCATTTAAATCTGCTGTTTTAATTGTTTCATTTGTTCTATAAGGCTACTGTTTTGCTTAACTGTAAAGTGTATTTTCTGGGTTCAATAAACGAATTGATTTTGTTTGTAACTTTGTATGTGCACTTAATTGATTGATTATTAATTATTATTAGTTCTTACCGAACTTTCACTAGCGTTGAGATTAAAAATGTAAGCCGAAAACGTGGCAGCAAGTCCTCGGATGACCATAAAACCTAATTTGTAACCAAGTTACCCAAGTGTCAGGATGGCCGAGCGGTCTAAGGCGCTGCGTTCAGGTCGCAGTCCGGTTCTCCGGGCGTGGGTTCAAATCCCACTTCTGACAAACAACTTTTTCAAATATGATGCAAGTGCTCGATTTTTATAACGTCATTACAGGCAAGTATTAAAACCGGTAATCACAACACTTCATTTACAAATAACCTTCATCATTTCGGTTTCTACAAGCATTTATTTAATGAAACGTTTTACATAGCAGATGAAGTGAATGAGTGTTTAAACTGTCGTTAAAGTAAATGTAGTCAACTTTGAACTGGATATTAAAATATAACACTAGATGAATACAATTTCAATGCAACACAATTTCAAATATTTGCACAAGTTCAAATGATTCAGAGTAAAAGCCCGGTCAAACTGTACTACTGTAGGCCTGCCGCCAACAACTTCAGTGGAATAATGGATCAGCAGACAGTCAGATGCCCATCCAAAATCGCATATTTTATGGAGATTAGCCCCATTGGGCCGTCCGGTTACAGTAGGCCTACTGGGTGATGGCTGATGCTGATCCCATTCCACCAAGTGACGTCAAAAATTGAAGAATGGAATGAAGTCCATCTGGACATGCCACCATAATTAGTTTGCGGGGTACAGCCACTGGACTCATAGGCGCAATCACGTCCTAAAAGTTTGGGGGGACCAAATGAATCACGTCCCAAAAGTTGGGGGGGACCATAATGATAAAGTCAATGGGACCACTCAAAAGTTGGGGGGGACGCGTCCCGTGGGTCCCATAGGGTGGTTGCGCCTATGACTGGACTGCGGGCAAAGTGCAATAGGAATGAGGGCTCATCACGTTAAATCAACTAACACTAGCAGACTAAAATTTGCTTTTAATCCTTAAAACCTGAAGTATTTCGCAATAAAAAAACAAGAACCTACAAAATGTCATCACCACCGCTGAGGAACTACAGTAAAGTAGAAACCGACAACAAATACTGCCCATGTGTAGCCCTACCCACTTTCTAAACCTTTTGCGATGGCGACATTGGAAGTTCATTCTGAACACTTTTATTCTTCTCACCCGCTGAAAAACTCGAGGATCTTCTGGCACGATTCCTTGTCTAAGCCACATCGGAGCAGGGTCGGTTGGTCAGCATTTGCTATGCTCTGCAGACTGCCAAGGGCATCAAGCATCGCTTTGCATTCTAGGAGATAGTTGGAAAAAAGACAGACAAACTAGAGTGAAGAAGTTATACTAAGGTTTCAATCAGTCAAGTTCCAGTCAACAGTCTGCGTCAAATGCCAATCGCATGTATAAATGCTTTTTTAAAGTATGAAGAATGAAGATTGGCAAAACAGATGTTTAAATAATATATTATGACAAATGCGGCATATAATTATAGCCCACTCAGGACTTGAGCAATTATCCAAGAACAGCAAAAAATAAGAGACTGCTGACAACAACAGCCATATTCATAACAGCAACTGCATTGCTACTTTTATTAACCACTTCTGCAACAACAACAAAATTCAGGATAGTATGATGACAGACCGTCTTCTGATAGACCCATAGTCCTGAGAGCCGAGATTCTCAGGGTCTCAAACCAAGGGCCAGCCACGAGACCCTCAAGGCGGGCCAACAGTTTGGCCGAGACTGGCTTGTACATAGCCTGTTGTAAAAACAGACAAATTTCACGTATTTAGCTCCCTTCCTGTAACTTACTATTTCCTTCTGATTCAGCTAAGTGACATTCGTTTGGTATACGCTAAGTTACATCTATTTAGCTATCTTACTACACAGATATCATATGGCATTAAGATGCACTATTCAGTAGTGTGTGTGTGCAATGTGCATGCTAATGATGAATGCCTTAAATAATTAATAATAATTATAATCAGCAACCAGATTCTTCAGCGAAATCTTTTATGATGTATTCTTGCTCCATTCATCTACCATCCAATTCATATAGGAATATATAAGGGCCTACACACCCAGCCACCCATACATAAGGGCACCTATGATCAATCCATGAATCTCAGTCTTTCCATAATTTACTAATACATTTACATCTATAATCTATTGAGTATTGACAAATACAAAATGACCTTTGCAATGTTGAGCATACACTTCACGGCTTCCTGATGGTTGTGAACTGGCAACATTTGCAGAGGAGTGAAGAGAAACCTTCAAACAAACTTCAACAGTCAATAAAACTTTTGATAAGCATTTTTAAAGATTAAATTTAAAGCCGTCAACTAAACAATTGACAAGCTCACAATAACTACCGGTAATTGTGAAGCGTCATGTCGTGCATTTGCAAGACGAATAATTTTCGATATTTGCAAGACGAATTACTTGGTATATTTGGCAATCTCGGCAAAAGATTGTGAACATAATCATTTGTACATAATGATTAAAGAGACAAATGCTACATTTAAAAAAATGTAAATGAATTGGGAAAAATAAGAAATAAAATTGCTAAAAGTAAACATTATATGCATGGCCTAATCTTAGAACTTGTTATATTTTGAAAAATTAAAGACATCATAACTACATGACAACAATAAAGCAAAAATAAATTAAAACATAAATAACAAAACAAGCACTCTATATTTATTTTACAAGTTTCACATCAAAAAGGATTAATTTCTAAATAAGGGGCTATCCATATATTACCTATGAAAAAAATCGTATTTTCGACCCCCTTCTCTCCGTATGTACAAGTTTGTACTTTTTTTGACCACCCATGCATACGTACAAATAAGCTTATCTAGCCCCACCCCTTAGAAAGGCTATCAGCTAAAGTCATCTATTTTACCATACACTACTAGGCCAACTTAGTTTTGTTAAACATCATATTTGCTTGCTAAAATTTGTTGACTGTTGTGGTTTACTGTTTAGATCTGAACAGAATATAATTTTAATGTTGTCAAATGCCATCGGACGACAATAGGCTAACACAGAGTTACAAATAGGCTAATGTGGACTTCGTAAATTAGACATTTATTTTGCATACGTACATTTTGCCGAGACCCCTCCCGTAGGCAAATCGTCTAAATCCTGTGACCCTCCCTCCGCACGTACAGCCCCCTAAAGCACTAAATCACATTTTAAAAAGGTAGTTCTTCTCCCGGAGTTTCCGTGCTGAGCTCTGAATAGTCATGTCTGCAAGTGTCGCTATAAATGTACATTTACAGATACATGTACGATATGATACAATAAACGAAAGATTTAAAGAAAACAGAAATAATTTGTGTAATCAATTAAAAATATTTTATACTTATTCTGTATTTCATCAAAAAGCTGTATTTCACTGTCCAGATGCAAGTTAGCCAAGCAGATCAAGTAACAGTTTCGATGTTGTTCCAACATCTTGCCAATCCTATAATGTATTGAAGAGAAAAATAATCTGCTATGAAAATTTTTTTTCATATAATGTATAGGAACAGGTCAATCAAAAGACCATGTATCCAGCTATGCTGGAGACATTACACTGGCTTCCTACTCGGCAGTGCATTGAATAAAGAATCGCTGCTCTGGTTAGGCAATGTCAGCTTGGAATTGCCTGAGACTACTTGGGAGAGCCTTGTTGCTCCAAAGGCCACCGTCCCTCCATTCCACACAGAAGGGAGTGCTCTTGGTCCCATTCGCACGAACTGCAACCATGCAGAATAGAGCCTTTTCTGTGATGGCCCAGTTGTACGGAATGGGCTCCCAAAGGAGCTGCGTCTACTTCCTGAGGTTCTTACTGAAGTATTTTTTATATTAGACTCAAAACTGTCTTTTTTGCCGTGCTAGAGTTGGGAGCACTTCTGAGTAGTCCCCTTGAAGAAGAGCTATATAAATTCTGGAATGAATGAATAGAAATTTCTTTTCAACAATAAGCTGTTAGACATGTAGCCTCCTCCCTTGAAGAAAGCATAGTTGTCTGTTGCATTTCATTAGCTGTAAAATGGAATTTAATTATAATAATTTTAACAACTGTTGTCACATGAGGAAAGTTTCCTACTGTCATATCAGTTCAAGTATTAAGCGTGATCAACAGAGATTCATTCATCCATCCATGCATTCACATTCACCCATTCATATACACTAAGGTACTAGTTTTAAGAATGCATTATAATGTTATATGATAACTGCTGCTAACAGACACTTAATTTAAGAGCACATTAACCTGGTCTGCAGCTCCTTCAGCAAAGATGTGGGATATTTGGAGAACTGTTGACTACCTCCTTTGTTGACATAAAACACCATAAACGTCACGGCAGACATTGGAAATATCACTGTGTCAGCCAGAGTACTAGACGACACTGTTCTTGCAAGAGAAATGAAAAAAAATTAAAATAAAACGACAGCAGGCCAATTCTTATAAGAAGAAAACAAAGACAAAGGTTAATAGTGAAATAATGTTATGATAACGAGAAAACAATTAATCTATATCTATAAGAAAGGGCTTGGCTATGTTCGTATGTTTGTATATTTGTCCAGAATGCACGCTCACAGTTTTTGAGCTTTTCACTCCAAACCTTCACTACTGTGTAGGTCTCGGCACGAGATGCAAAGTCGAGGGGTTGGCGATTCTCTACCACCATGGGGGCCAGGGTGGAAGGCGAAACCTCCCAAATTTAAAAAAAATCAACTATTAATTTGAATTTTTTTTATAGATAGAGGTCCATCAGAACCACCCGGATCAGTGGTTGGCAAATCTTTACCACCATGGTGGCCAGGGTGCGGGGGGGTCGAAAACACTGATTTTCGCTATAAATTTTTATTCGCTTGCCACGTATAAAAGCAGTGATTTTAATCGTTTTAGAGGTGTCTAAAGTGGGGTGGAGGTGTGGAGGGGTGGGATGGAGAGGTGAGGGGTGGAGGTGGTGGGGTGGGGTGGCGTAGGAGGTCGAGGAGTGGGGTGGGGGCTGGGGTGGAGTGGGGCTGGAGTGGAGGGGGTGGGGTGGAGTGGGATGGAGTGGGAGGAGGGAGGGGTGGGATGGGGTGGATATTTTCGTCAAACCCAAATTTCTCCGGTGGCGTACTGGTATAGAGGTCGGAGTGTGGTGGGGTGTGGTGGGGTTGTGGCCGGAGCGGATCGAATCCTAAATTTCCCGGGCAACGCCGGATACCCCAGCTAGTTTATTAATAAAACCAGAAAGGAATATTATGAATTTTACTATTTTCTTTCATATTGGTCAATTCAGAGTTCACAAAGGAGCCAGAAAGACATATTCAACTTTGCATGAAGATTTATGACCTTCCCAAGAGTTTTTTTTATGACCATGCTATGTTGTTGATGATAAGTTATTTCAGTTTCCATACAATTTATTTCTATCTTTATTGACATTGGCACACAATACTTGTCTGAACCACTCTGGGAGCCAACGAAATGCTTTAGTCCTCAGATTTATGAGAAAATTGTCTAATTGCTATTTGCCTGTTCATTCTGAATAAACTCTTGTTCCAGAGAGAAGAAAATTCAAAGATGAGCTAAATTACAAAGTGTTACCCTTAACTTCCTTAAGTAGAAAGCTAGTACATTTTTTATATCTTTGACTTATAACATAATTTAATCCCATTGGCATTAAATTTAATCCAATCTAATCTTTTCAAATTTGACATCAAACCTAATTTGGTCTTATATAATTTATCTGAAGACTTCTAGAGGTCTAGTGCTATTAAAATACACTAGACATCCAAAGTAACAAAGAATGGCTCTCTTGAGACAATTACAGGTTGCAAAAGCCTATAGCTATTAAATTATAAGCCATCAAGGAACATGCGATCATCCTGAAACCGAACACTGGTCCTTCATTGCTGCCGCAACGCAACTGCATCTAAATCCTTCACCTCATCAGCACCTCGAATATGGAACAATCTTCCCTCTGACATCAGAAACGCCAATCGCTGACAACTTTCAAGAAGCATCTAAAAACTGAACTTTTTACACAAGACCATCTTGACTGACTTTTCCCTGCTCCGAGTGCTTCTGGAACGTTGCTACGGTTTTTAATCGATTGCTTACGAACCCATGGCATTTAAATCTCTACATAATCCTCCTCCTCCTCCTCCTCTCCTCCTCCTCCTCCTCCTCATCATCATCATTAGTTTCAGTTAGAATAGAGTCTAAAGAAGCAAATTACAAACTTGCCTCGTAGTTTGTGTTCACCGAGTAACATGAACAGTTCTGTGTCACAAAGAGAGGAATTTATTATTACAGGCCATTTCGACGGACATATATCATTCTTGTCACTTTCCATCATAACCGCTGTGAAAAGGAAATATAAACATAGAACAGTGATGAATTTAGTAAGCAAGTATTATATTACAGCACGCTAATATTTTTTTGCTATTTTCTTAGGTGTTTGCTTAATGTGTTCCTTCCAAGTGAGGTGCTGGTCCAGGTACACACCTAACAATTTACATGATTCAGCCTGCATAATCAGTTGACAGTCCATTGTCAATCTGTGATCCCAAACTGGTGGTAGTTTACAGCAGGATCCAAAAAGAATAAAGTTTGTTTTATCAATATTAAGCAACAATTTGTTAGCTCTAAACCAGAAAAAAGCTCTTTCAAAAAATGATTCTATTGACTTATCAGATATAAAGACATTGGTGTCATCAGCAAACAATATATAGCTTAGTGAAACACTTTGGAGGTAGTCGTCAGATCATTTACATATATTAGAATAATAATGGCCCCAGAATTGAGCCCTGTGATAATACACAACTGATGGATTTGCCAACAGATAAATGACCGTTAAAATAAACATGTTGCGATCTGTTGTTAAGAAAATCAGAAATCCATGCCTTACTTACCCCTATGATACCATAGAGTTCAAGTCTTTGTAATAAAATTTTTGGGTTTACAGTTTCAAAGGCCTTGGAGAGATCAAAAAATATTCATAGAGAAAATTCCCAGTTATCCATGGATTCTAAGATTTTACATTGTATTTCCAAGAGTGCCATATATGTGGAATGGTGCTTTTGGGAGCCATATTGATTAGATGATAGCACATTCGTTTTAAGAAAATAATCCATCAATCTGTAATGATCCTTTCAAAGAACTTGGGGGAAAATGGAAGTATAGAGATGGGTTGATAGTTATTTATTTTGTATCTTTCACCTGATTTATACAGAGGTATGACGTTAGCAATTTTTATTTCTGCTGGGATGATACCAGTAGAGAATGCACTAGTTATTTAGAACTATTTATTTGGATCCTCTCTTTGTATCCCAGCCTACCCCAACTTGGAATGTGTGTGTGTGTGTGTGTGTGTGTGTGTGTGTGTGTGTGTGTGTGTGTGTGTGTGTGTGTGTGTGTGTGTGTGTGTGTGTGTGTGTGTGTGTGAGAGAGAGAGAAAGAGCAAACCGATGCTACACTCTGGTGAGTCTGGTCAGTGGTCGACTGGTCGTGAAATATAGAGAAGGCACTCAGAACTGTAAATATATGCGGTAAAACTTCAGTTTAGGTGCGTAAATTATTTCTCACGATTTCAAACTGGATAGTTGTCTGAAATTATCGTTAACACTATAAGAAACATGTCCTCATCACGGAATCGGTTGCGGAAGACAAATTCATGGAGGTGAGAAGTGAACAGTGCCTGCGACGTTCCAAACTGGCAGCGAAGTTTGCGTTTCGCACGCATCCACATGTTCTCTACGTTTGCATTCAATCCATTTAACTAAGTGTTAGACATAAAAAAACTCAGAAGCTGGATTAACGAAAACAACTTTTGTGAAATGGCAGCTGGATGAAGGTTCTCTGTAGATGAAATAGAAGCTGGATGAAGGTTTTCTGTAGCTGAAATAGAAGCTGGATTGACGAAAAACGCTTGACAAATTGAAGCTGGATTAAGTTTCTCTGGTTGAGAAATGGAAGCTGGATGAAGGTTCTCTAGAGGTGAAATGGAAGCTGGATAAAGGTCAATATTTGCGTACGAAGCCCAGCCATCAGACATGATATGTGTTCCAGGCAGAATGAATCGCTGAATAATTTACGCACCTAAACTGAAGTTTTACCAAATAGGCTACAGCGAAAAAACCGATAGCAATAAACCGTTTACTTTAATTTTCGTCGATGCAGATGCAACGAGAAAACTTACTTTCAATAGTACACGATCACAATACAATTCAATAATAAAAAATTGACAAGCGCGTTAAAAATAATATCGTCTGTATCAACCAACGACCTCATATATAAAATATTATCATAGATAATTATAATATAGCTATATCTATGGTCTAAATGTTTCAGTATAAACCATGGTGTACACCATGGTATAAACACAGTATATACACATATAGTATATTACTGTAATATACTATATGTGGTATATACACTTTTACCACAGAATAGATAAAGCGTAGCTACGCTTTATCTATTCTGTGCTTTTACCCAAAGATTTTAACATTACTTTTACCTATAATCAAAGATATTAGAGTTTTACTTTGCTATAATGACTGTGGTATAAATAACTTTTATGTGGTAGAGTTAAATATAGATACTTTGAACTTAGTCAACTCCTTGTCATAATTTATCATTATTAAGTTGTCAATTAATCTACAGATAAAGTATAATATGTAGGCTTAAGTAAGAATATTTTTTTTATTAGACATCCAGGAAACGCTCAGTAGCTTCACAGTAGACCTATAGGCATAAGTAATAAGCAGGACTATGTCGACTATAGGTACCGTACGGTAGTGATTGTCACAAGTCTGAAGAAAGGAGGGTGGCGACACTAATCATCCTTGAAAATCATCAGGGATTTACGGACGAGAACTTGGTAGGCCTGCCACGTACGTGTAACCTAGCTGAGACTAATATAGCGATCGATAGCCTCCCAGGTGTAACAGCCGATGCAGGGGCGGATCCAGGGGGCCAATCCGGCCATGGCCGCCATTTAGAAATTTCTTTATTTTGACCTGCTATTCTGGCTCGGAAAGTTGACGTGGCATCCCCCCCATGAGTAGTCCCGCAGGCCCTCGATCCCCACGCCCACGAAGCCCGTACGACTAAAAAAGGTCATCGACTATTTTGGCGGAAAATGCATGGCATCTTTTTCTTATGAAATCGAAACAAATGACTTAAAAAATCATCAGATTTCTCGGCGACGAAGACGAAAATTTTCCGTCTCAAGGCCGAAGACTCGAGCTCATGACATTTACTCTGACATTTTACATTATGCGTGTAAAGCATCCTAGAAGTGGCTTGCCTCTGACGATGCTATATATGAAGTGTCTGAATTACATTACACTACCGAATATACATTTTGGCCCTCCCCCTTCGAAAATTTCTGTATCCACCCTTGAACCAATGTTTATTGATGATGATGACGATGATGATGATGGATGATGACGACGAGGATGATAATAATAAGACATACAGATTTTAGTGCCAAAAGTTCGCACGCAGACGATTTAGCCGTAGCAACGATTCAGAAGCACTTGGAGCAGGGAAAAGTCAATCAAGATCGAGAGGCCCCGGTCCGTGTAAAAAGTTCAGTTTTTAGATGATTCTTGAACGTATACCCATCGATGTAGAGTTTCTGGTGAGCAGTGGTGACTGATGAAAAATTCTTCCATATCCGAGGGGCGGATGATCGAGGCGAAGGATCTAGTAGCAGTTGTGGTGCGGGGGGCAGTGCCCCCCTCCTCCTCACATCCCTCTCCCTCTCGGCGCTGCGCGTCTCGGTGACCGTCCGCTCAATTGCCCCCCCAGAAATCTGGATTTCCCCCCCCAGAGGACGGGGACTAGATTAAACACTGGACGACAATTGACGTCAATGATGTTACGACCGATACGACGTTGATAATGGTGACAATGACAACAATGACGGAAACGACGGCGGTGACAATGATAAAGATGAGACACAACAGATGCAATTGAGGAATTATAAGAAATATTTTATGAGATCAATGTATAGACCTACAACCCGATTAACGCAAGGTACGTTTCACACAAATTAGTATCCTCGGCGATTATAGTTATGAATAGGCCTACATTTGATGCATTCTATTGTTCCCTACGTGTTTACTTCTTATAGGCCTATAGGCCTACTAGCTGTTCATTGTTTTATTGTACTTCTCAATGGTAATTATGCCCCCTACTTAGCGAGACTTGTCCCTTTTGGTGTGCCTATTGCTCCCACGTTGTTATTCTGCCTTCTCTTTTTGTGGATTTGCTTAATTCCGATTATGTTTATACTTAGTTACATGTATGTATGATTGTAATGGGATCAATAAAAAATGTCTTAATTATGTCTAATCTTAATCGCGTCTATTCTGGATTTCAGTGGTAATTGACAACGCTTCCCTCTGTTGGGCTACTTTATGACGTAGATAATGCGTAATCAAGGCAATTGACTATTCGCGCCATTCTTAGCAACGTGTTATTGTTTATGAAACGTAGTTAAGGTTTCGTTTCGTCTATTTGACATAAAATAAAGTAAACAAAGTACAAAACATTCAATACGGAATTAAAAACACGGCGTATTTTGTTGAGACTCGAGAGCGTTTTGTCAGACGTTCAATCGGAACAAACATCCTGCAATCTGATATCGGAAAATATTATGCACCAAAGCGATGCCAACGACAACGTGGACTGTCTTTATCCTCTGCATTGCTCATTGTCTGAATTCTGCACCCCAGCCAATAGTTCCCGAAACCCGAACTTCTATAGAAGGAGGTAAACAGGAAAGTATTTCCGACAACAGACGCTTCAACCAAACCACAAACCCGCCCACAGATTCTCGTCCTCTGCAGAGGCCAAGCGATCTGGTTCCCTACTTCGAAACGGTTCATCTGATCGTTCGACCAATATCTCCAAACCAAAAAGTAGATTTGGGAATTTCGGTCGAATTCCACGCCTTCAACCGGACGTTTTCCATGAATCTCCATCGTGCAACAGAAATCGATTCCGCCATTATTCTTCCCACTACCAAAGTCGTCAGCTTTGCTTCAACTGGTAAACGCACTCAGACAGTGGAGGATTTAGGAGTGACAGTTCTCGTCGGCATCGAAACGGACTGTCCGGAATGTTCGCGAATCTACGGAACAATGTACAGAGACGACTTAGAGTTCGCCTTGCACTCTTCGACAGAAAGTTACTTTGTGGAGCCGATCTCGAAGTATCCACAACTGAACCGGACAGGAAAGCATCTTGCTGTGGTTTACCGACGTTCAGACATCCGATTCACAGCCACGTCCAACGACTCACAACCCAAGGATCTTTCTGGAAAATATGCGAATTTTTTAAGGAAAGGATCCTTTCGAAAGCGGGCACGTAGCCGTCGACACATCTTAGCAGATCCGACACAGTCTTGCAACTTGATGGTTGTAGCCGACCACACGTTTTTCGAGACCATTGGGCATCGAAGCAAAGAACTAGCGATCACGGAGATGGTAAATCATATTGCTGCAGCAGATTCTGTCTTTCGCATGACAGATTTCGACGGCGATTCGTTTGGTGACAATATCGGATTCTCGATCGGTATGATACTTATCTTTCAGGACGCTACTACTTCCGGATACACAATGCGCAGAGTGGACACAGGGGCCGAGGATACTTTACTGGCCTTCACGAGCTACAATTTCGCCCAATTCTGCGTCGCCGTCTCGTTTACACTCCGCGACTTTGGGAAAACGCTCGGCATTTCGTTCACCCCTGTCGAAGGGGACGCTGATTTCGGAATCTGCGCTAAGCCAACCGCGGTCTCCCAAAGGCAGCCGCCAGTGGCGGTATTTACGTTGAACACGGTGATGGTCACACAGCTAAGTGGCGGTGGCGTGATTCCGCGAGCTATTTTGTCGCTCGTCATCGCTCACGAGTTAGGTCATTCTTTCGGAGCTGACCACGACGACAAATCGCCCAATATGTCGTGCAATCCCCTCGGAACAACTCTAGGGAATTACATAATGCATTCGTCGCGCGACCTCTATGACTTTCTTCTGGCTAAAAACGACTGGACCTTCTCTCCATGCTCCGTTCATCAAATCCAGAGAATCATCGTCGCACGCAAAGGCACCTGCTTCCTGAAACACCCTTTTCCCATATGTGGAAATCTAATCTTGGACCGCGGAGAGCAGTGTGACTGTGGAAACGTCTACTCGTGTGCCGTCATCGACCCTTGCTGTCGTCCTCCTTCGATGAGTACCGTCAGACCGAATAGCGGTTGCACCTACGCCACCGAAGACGGGTGTCAATGCAGTCCTCGAT
Source organism: Lumbricus terrestris (assembly GCA_949752735.1). Taxonomy (NCBI): domain Eukaryota; kingdom Metazoa; phylum Annelida; class Clitellata; order Crassiclitellata; family Lumbricidae; genus Lumbricus; species Lumbricus terrestris. Next base: position 24,116,187 of record OX457041.1, on the reverse strand, counting down.
GGGACCGTTGCTGCAATAAGTCAGGCTTAGTTCGACCAGCATCGGAGGCATTCGTCTGTCGAATTGCCACGGATTGTACGATGGCGTCCGTCTGTGACGGGAGCTCAGCGTCTTGTCCAGCGCCACGTTTTGTCACCGATCAAACAGACTGCGCTGGAGGAGAGGGAAAGTGTCGCGGTGGGGTGTGTAGCCTCAGCGTGTGCACGAGCAACGGCCTGGCAGACTGCAGCTGCCAGTGGCCCGAGTCGGCCAAGTGCAAGGTCTGCTGTGGATGCATCACCTCAAGCGACGAGATCAGCTGTCTGCCTGCTGAGTGGTTGGCGCTGAGTGTTGGACCGGGAAGTGATCGGCTCCAGACACCCATCTACCTGCTCCCGGGGACGCAGTGCGATGGCGGAAGGGGCCAGTGTAGCAATGATGCTGTCTGCGTTCGTCATACTTGAAGCAATATAACCTGTTGAAAAGTGTCCCAACCTCTCTCGTCTTCAGTCGCATTGCGACTTAGTACTCGGCGCTCGCTCAGGCCATGCCTCTCTCCACCGAGTTTAGGTAAACAGTGTAAACAAAAACATCAGGTGTAGCTTAGGCTCACAGACTAGTTACAGTGCTGAACCAAGAAGTATTATTCCTGGTATGTCACTTCATTGTGATTCAGAATAGAATCGAGTCAATGCAGATAATGTGGTCTTCTGAGTCCGCAGTCAGTGTTTTGTGGTTTGGTTTTTCCCCAGCAACGGTAGGGGTATTGTATTTCCAAGAAAGTGTGATTTGTGATTGGCAGCAGCCTAGTGGATGAAAATCGACAGTGATGCGAGAAAATGTGTGAAGTGTATATGAAAAAGGAGGTGAAGGCCTATACTTGTGCTGGGGTATGGTAAATCCCATTTAATAGCCTGAAATAATGTGTCGTTTGCAGATAAGTAGGCCCCTATATGTTCCATGGGTCTGGTCTGCGACTATGAGAAATTCAGCATTTGCCTTTTAGCCTACATACAAAAGCACCATCATCGAGACGAAGTAATAACACAATAATGTTATTCACCTAGTAGTTTTGATGTCCACAGAAGCTTTATTGGCAGATTAGTTACGATAGGCAATACAAGGGGGCATTCCAAGGGTAGTAGAAATAGCACATGCTGGCTATATATCGGGTAAGGCCTATATCAATACAAAAACGGCTTAATCAATTAAAAACTAAAAGTCTATATTATGATCTGTAGGCCCTACTAGGTCATGGCAGCTTAGAGGTATAATCGATTGATTGAGCAAATGTATACTAGAGTAGAGAAGAGCCTACTCACTGAAATGCAGAAATTGCATTCCGGTAATCTGCAGAGCTTTAGCCGAATATTGCAAAGTAATCCAGTTACGGATAAGAACAATTATTGTCTAGAAGCGGGAAGCTCCACATCAAGGCTCCGTCACAACCTGATCTAATCTAATCTAATAAAGCATTTGTAAAGCGCTTCTCACAGCAGAGCTATATAGTCAGAAGCGCTCTCAGCGTGTCAGGCCCATGAAAGAGCGCTTATGGTGATTAGTCTAAGTGAGAGGGTGTTAGTTCAGGAGGGTGTCAACTGAAAAGGATGTCACTTCGAGGGATGTCACTTCGAGTGGTGCCAGTCTGACAAATTTCTCTTCTGTCCGTTCGTTTACGCCTCAGATCGATTTGCATTTTATATACCGGGTTAGGTAGGCCTACAGTAGGTTTCTTTATACGTTTCGTACTGCTGCTGCAAAACTCGTTCAATTGCAAATGGTACTTTTCAACTGGGTTTACTACCTAAACGCACAGTCTAGGACAGCCTTTTGATATCTTGTAGCATATTACATGAATTTCTTCTTAGATCGGTGAAGATATTTCTTTCATCGGTGTCAACGATGACGAACTGGCAATGCCTATTTCAAACGTTTTGCCCTAACACCTCTATTAAAAAGAACTGTCGGTGTTGTGCAATAATCCTGGGACTGCATGCATTGCTGCAAAAAACACTCAAGCAATATCATGACATCCAAAGGAATTAAATAACCGACAGATTTCAACCAGTCTTACGATCAGAAATACTGGCACCCATCACCGCTAAAATTCCCAGCACCACAAATCCCATCCACCGCAAAGTCAAACCAGATCATGTAGTCGCATGTCTTTTTCTAAATCCAACAATCAAGCCCTTACTCTGTATTGCATTACACCATGCTTTGGCATAATACACCAAAGCATTACGTTTAACCATGGATGCCCAAAGATATTTTTCGAGAAGGGGGAAATTACAATGGTAACGATTAAAATTCTTAGCAAGAGGCTGAAAAATGCAAAAGCAAGAAATAAAGAATATCTATGGGCTTTTTTCAAATATGCTACTAAATGTAAATAGCTCCGTTTAATTCTGTGTATCATTAGTGTCTTGGTTTAAAGAAACTTTTTAAATTATAAAAGTAGTAGCTAAAAATATGTCAATTTTGCAGGAGGGGAAAGTGCCCCATTTTGCCCCAATGGCCGGGCGCCCATGCACTTTACTGATTTTGAAGAAGTTCCCATAGACAAAACATGATCACAAGCTGCAAATTATGATTGTCAATGCAGTTGCATCAAGTAACGTAAGCACAGTCATAATTATGCCTTTCAAACAAGAAAAATTAAAACTGAAAAACTGAGCAAATGGTCTCCATACGTAAATACACAATATGTCATCAAAATAGCAGCCTTGAGAATTCTAGAGCATCCAAAGCAGGGTAAGTCATGGGAGCTAGCTTTCTCACATGGTGCTCAGTCAAAATATCTACAGGCAGGCAGTCAGGTTGCCGTGGGTCACAGTGGATACATGGGACGGCATATTGCTCTGGTGGATTGTACGCAGAATTGAAGCAGCAGAAATAAGAAGACAAGTAGGATATGATTTGAGGAACAGGAGTATTTTCAGGCTACAATGAGATCAGAGGTCCAGTGTATGTCAGTTGGTATAGGATGGGTGAGATGCAGTATCCATTACTAGGCTACCATACACATGTCACAGCTTAAGTGCAACAGTTTCACGATCGCACAACCTGCACTTGTGACACTCTTGGACGAAGTCATAGCAACGAAAAGCAAACGCCTTTACTGTTCAGGTAGAAATCTCTCTTATTAAATATAAATACTGGATGGAGGAGAGCGGCAGCAGAATCCAATAGAAGAAGCTTATTTAGATGTCTGGATGAACGATGAAATAAACAGGTGGCTGAACTGGAGAATCACTCGACTTTCTTTCTTCGCACTTTCTCCTGAATTCTTTAAAAAGAAAACAATCAAATCACCATTAGAAACTCTCGCATGAAAAAATCTCAACAGAATACCAGATACAATGATCATACAAAGCTCTAAGAACATTATAGTTGATATAGTCTACTTAGGCTGCAATCATATCAATACGTGTATGTATTTGTGCACAAATGTTGTGCATACAATCGTGCATAGTGAATAGCATTTGAACATCTTTTGGCAATTACTTTAATGGCAAGTTAAAGTAAAAGAAGGCCAGAAAGTGAGGAAAGAGGATATGCGAATAAATGAGGAGTACGAGATCTTCGTGGAAGAGACATATTTCTTAAACTGCATGAAGACAATTCTGCACAGTAGAAGATATTATAGTAAACGGATAATTGCTGATCCAGATGTAAGTGTACTAGTTCCTCCAAACAGTTTTTATATACAAAGGTACCAGTTTATCTCAAATGAAATTACTTAAATAATCGTATTAGTATTAGTAGTACTAGTATACAGTTGCAGAAGTAGCAGTAGTAGTAGTATTACTATCAGTAGTTGTAGAATTAGTAGCAGTAGTAGTAGCAGTGGTGGTGGTGAAAGTGGGAATAGTAGCAGGAGCAGCAGCAGAAGTAGTACAGTAGCAGTAATAATAATAATAATTTTAATTTAATTAACCTGAATGCGAAACTTACGTTTTCAACAGTGTCTCCAATTTCTTGTTGACCAATGCAAGACCCTCGTCAATTTGCTTCTGCACAAAAACGCGCAAAAGAGATTAAATAAAATGGCAGCTACAACAGAATCCACTTCAATTAATATTTAGTAAATTATGAAAGCTACTAATTTAGCTAGCAAAACTGTTTTGACAAGTTCTTAATAATTATGTTTTATGAAACTGCCTGGATCTGCACAAAATCACTTAAAATTCTTTTATGTGCCATCCATTTTCAACGAGTGACAAAAATTCTCGGATAATTCATTCTTCCATGTGCCAATGTTGTGTGATGCATCAAAAGAAACATAAAATAACCAAATGAATTCAGGATGTGCTAAAGCTTGACAAACCTGATAAAGACTGTAAAACTTAGGAGCTGTAAAGATGAAGACGTCACCTTTAAAGAAAAACACACTCGATTTTAGAAATACATAAGTAGACTGGGTTAATTTGCAACAGCATCACAAGTCAGTTGAATACTTCATAAGAAAGTGTGCCTTTCACCTCCAGATCAAGTTGCTGTCCTCACCATGAACTCAAAAGCACACTCAATTATATATATATATTGTTGGGTTCAATGGCCGTCTACGGGGTATGATTAATAGAATAAGGTCCCAATTTGGATGAAATAAACATAGATTTATTCAAGAGAGCAATATATACAGCGAAATTAACAAAACGTTACCGTCTAGAAGATACGTAGTCGAACAGACCAGAGAACTCAGTACGAACGACAGCACGGCAGACAAGGCTAACGGAGCCAAGGAAGACGGATGAACGGCCAGACCACCAACAGGGCGAAGATGGCGACGCAGAAGAAGAACCCGCAGGTTAACTCGCATAACAACGAGGAAGAAGAACCGCAAGACCGCTCAACGAGAGACAGCAACCACGCTCACCACACACCACAACTGCAGGGACCCTACCCATGACAGCAGTCCCTTCAATAGGCAAGGCCCCTCCTACCAACACCCACGCACCAAGTAAGAGAGAGTACGGAAGAGAAGAAGGGCCGTAGACGTCTAATGGCTACAATATATATAGGTATATATGCATATATAATTTATAAATACATACACCAGCAAGAAGTGCCTTAATAGTCTCTCACACATATGTGAATATATCAACTCACTTACATACTTATCTACGAAAAATAGAAGTTCATATATATATATATATAATATATAAATAAGAACACAAATGCATATATATATATATACATTTATATAATACTAGCTGAATTACCCGGCGTTGCCCGGGACATTTCGGATTTTGTTCAGTCACGTCTGACCACGCTCACACGCCCGGGAAATTTCGGTTTTCGTCCCCCGCCACGCCTGACTCCGCTCCTACGCCGCCCTTGTCACCTCCCCTTCTTCCATCGGGCCCAACCCGGTCCAAGCACTTTGAGTGCCCGGCGTTGCCCGTGAAATTTATGTTTTCGGTCCAACCCGCAGCTGCCACCCGCCAATGTTTACGCTATAGTCAGCATTTTTGCGAAACCGCATGCCAAAAGATCTGCCCTCGGCGAAAAATGAGGTTAAAAATCTATTGGTTCATTGAAAACCGATCGGCCAAAATTATTGCGTCTTAAATAGGCTTCTGATACATACAATACGGTATAGATATTAATTAACGTCAATTTTAAAACCGGCCATGACGTCATTAATGTACTGGTTTCAATCATCAATATATCATCGATGGTTTTAATGTCTGTTGATAACGATGGTTGTAGCCTATGCAAATGGCGTCTTATATTAAACACACGCGTTAGCATTGCGATAGAAAAAAAAAAATTTCAAGCTCGAGAAAGGGTAAGATTTTTGGATCGCGAATTCCGGTAGTGTTTTCCGCAGGTGCTAAGAAGTTGTTTTGTAAATTATTTGAAAAAATCGGTAGCGCGGATGAGTAGATTTTTTATTACGCACCCGTTGCAACTTGTGTTTTATAGTTTTAGATTTGTAATGCGCCGTACAAGTACAACACGTATGTATGTGTGTGCTGTATATATACATACACACGTAGCTACAGACCAACATATGCACCAGGGGCGGATCCAGGGGGGGCCAATCCGGCCATGGCCCCCCCATTTCAAAAATTTCTTTTTTTTGACCAGCTATTTTGCTCGGAAAGTAGACGTGGCCCCCCCAAAAGTAGTTCCATAGGACTTTGGACCCCCCCTTCGAAAATTTCTGTATCCGCCCTTGATATGCACAACATGCTCTTGGTCTTGGTTCCTCATTTGTAAACTTATCAACAACTTTAAAAATCATTATTTGCAAAGTGATCAAGGGTGGAATTGCCAAGTGTAGCAGCACACACCAATTTTACACGTTTAACAGGTTTAAAATATTAACTAAATTTCAAATGCTATTCGTAGCCTGTGTTGTTTCTGAAGCACAAATAACATACCGATTATTACAAGTGAAATTCCACTGAACCAGGATCCGATGAACGTCATAAGCCACAGCAGAAGAGCAAACTACAAATGACAAAACATAAACCTTAATCTAAAGTCAATATAGCAAAGATAAATAATATTTTTCAATTCATCATTAGAAGCAACATGCCGGTGTCACGAAATAGAGTATCCGCTAATAATCGTATCCCTCTGATGAAGAAAAGTTGAAAAAGCAACTTCCATGTGTGCTTATTTTTGCGAACAAACTGCCATTTGCTTTGTTTTGAACATTGCCGCTAACAGGTGTGTTTATTCCTACTGGCTAACTTTATTTGTTTTTCTCTTAGAATATAGAACATTTAGAACACTAAAGAACATTTAGTCAGTAACTAAATTCGAGTTGCATTGCTTTGAACATTGCCTAGGACACTAAAAACAATTACCGTAGTCACTTTAAATTTTGTAGTCACTTTAAATTTTGATTACAGCATAAATTTGTCAATAATACACATTTTTTAATAATTATACGCTGGGGGATAGAATTGTTTATCCCACCTGGATATTCTATACCCGGTATATTCCGGTGAGATAGATTAATTCTTCCACCAGATAGCTTTAGAGGGCTAGTATATCTCGCGACATTGGCATGAAATTCAGAATGATAAATAAATATAATAAATAATAATAATAGGGATGCGGGTTCGATACCCGCTGCTGCCGATAGCCCCATAAGGTTGACTCGATCTTCAACTTTCTAGAAAGCAAAATTCTGTCAAATCAGCAGTGGGATAGATGGGGCCGAGCAGGCTTATTAATCTATGGCTGACATACAGTTAAATTCGACTGATGTTAAACTCCTTATCATCTGCTACAACTTTTATATGATGCAATATTTCTGCGTACTTGTCAGTTTGAGTTAATAAATTAATATCAAATAACCAATATTTTTGTTATTTTTAATTGTTGAAGTAATCTGTCTGGATATGATCCTTTTGTCGATGGAGTTAAAACACTATATTGCCAGTGAGATTATTATTATTGCTAGAATTATTAACAATCAACATTAGACTGCTGATCCCTTTTTGCTTGGAAATTTCACAAGTGGAAGTCGTCGATCTTACTTACTTTTATGGAATCGACAAATCTTTCAACAAGAAACAGTCGACGAACATCGTCAACAACTCTCAAACTGTTTTTCACCATCTGATCGGAAAACTTGTGAACGCACTCTGGCGAAATAGAGATTTCCTTTGCCAGGTACTTACTGCCAACAGAAAAACATTAATAATTAATCAATGCTTTGTAAAGAGAAAATTCAAAAGCAGTTAGTTAGTAGGTATGCAGTCTGTGAAAAAGTACAAAACATGGATGGACTTGGAGTCATTTGGTAGATGTAGAATAGTCGTAGTTTCTATTGTTAAATGACATCTTTTAAACTTAATTTGCTCTGTAGGTTTCAGCACCCTGGCCCACCACTGGCAGAAAAATATTGCCACTGGCCTCCCATTTAAAATGGTTTGACATCCTGCATAACGCCAGTGTTCTTTGGGCATGGGTACAGCTTAGCATTCTCATCCAGTGATAAACTGCCTCATGTTCTTGGGCAATTATGTAGACTGTCACATGTTCTAGGGCAGATATGTAAACTGCCTTATGTAAGTTATGTTCCTTTGCAGTTGTGCAAACTGTCTTATTTTCCGGGCTGTTATGTAAACTGCCTTGTGTTCCAGGCAGTTATGTAAACTGCCTTGTGTCCTTGAGCATCTACATAGGTCTAAACTGCTGTATGTTCCCGGGCAGTGGTGGGCACTGGGGTAAGCCGACAACTGATTGAACTCGGATGAACAGACCCATAAATTATATTAACAACACCTTGACTGTTATGTTGTATAGGCTTAAGTTGAATTCTAATTAGTTTCAACAAAGTTTTAAAGAGTGTATATAGTAGGCTGTGATCACCATATTTGCAATGATTCAACACTCAGCATGTTGCACATGAGTGAAAAGTAAATTAGCAAATAAATGAACAGAAAAATTAGCAACTTAAACATATTATGAAGTGCACATTACTGAAAAGCATGTACAAATATTTGATGGAAAAAATGGAGCCAAACAAGCTGCTGTTGCAAAGTAAATGGGAGATGTTACTAATTTACACTACTGCACACGACTCTTATAAGAATAAGATTCTTGTAGGCTAATCCTTAATGGGAAGTGCACAGTTGTGAGGTAAAGGGTGCAAGTTATAGCCTTGGTCTATAACAGGCTGGAACAATCAATGTAGTACAGGACATGCGATTTGCGAGGAGCCAAGTGTTCAGTATCTTTTGCTAGGTGATCATCGCATTTGGAGAGAACCAGCTTTTCAGATACTGAACATACTGGTCATTTCCCCTCAGGTCATGTTGGTTCGATGGTCATTGCAGCATTGTGTTGCAGCATACATCAGGCAGGCAACTGTGGTTGCAATGATGATCTCATATAAATATTGACATGAGCAGGGCTGTATTCGAGGGTATACGCAGGTATACAGAGTGCAGTCACCTCATAAATATTTCACAAATATTTCTATGTGTACACTCCCTTCCAATTTTGCCACTCCAGCCTTGGACATAAGCAATCGAAATCAAGGTAATTTCAATTTCATCTCAGAAGTCAACACTACAATGTTATGAGCATGAAATATAACTGTGGAAGACCAATTATTCATTAACTATAACTAGTAAATAATTGAATTAAAACCCTATCTATAGAGACACAATAAAATTGGGTCACGGCTGCAAAAACCCATCTGCAGCAGCTATCTATGGTGTAGGCTACAAAATAATGAATGCTTCTCTTAGACAATAATTTCCATGCTGACGATACCCAGCAGTTTAATTAATTCAGTAGCTCTTCATCAAATGTTGCTTACGAATTACTTGGTCATGGATGACCAGTAAGGAGCTTTGGAAATTGGAATCCTTTTAAGACTTAATTCCAATGCATAGGAAAATATCAACAAGTCCATAACTTTGATCTCTCAGATATATTCTCCCATATATTATTCCATTGATGCCCACTTTCATGTATGACTGAGTAAAAATAATTGAAGGCCGTGTTAAGTAGGAATAAGCTAACTCACAGAAAATACCCTGGGAAATGTTATTGTAATGGAATAGACAGTGACATCTGGTCAGTATGTTGGTTAGACTGTTACATCCAACTTTTGGGGAGAGAATGTGAGCTGATACTCTAGTCAACAGACTATGGTACATATTATGATTATCAAACCGTTAAATAAGCAGTATCAACGTTTTATCACCCAGATATTGACAATATCTTAAATTATTAATATGTGAACGTGCATAAACTACAAATAAATGAACTAGAAAGAAGCTTGGCTGGGCAAAATTGATCAATATATACAAGTGGACTCGGTGAACTGTTAGCGTGGAGGAGTCAATTGAACATCTGCTGCTCACAAAACAAGGCAATGTGACAGATGTTAATATTATTCGTGACACTATATATGAAAGCAGCAAGATCTATTAAGTAATTTTATGCTATGACTCATTTTGTGTGTCAGCATTTCTCCTCCTACCAAGCACATTTGTCTCCTGACGGACAGGGCTTTTTTAGCGTGCAGTTGTACACAAATTGTGCAGTTCTAAATGGATTTGTGCAGTTGTAGATGCACTTCTATGTAGTTAAAAATAGTTTTAAAAGGTCATTTTCCTCCGATTGGGAATAATTTACCATGCAGGATGAGAAAGAAAAGAAGGGGTTGTGCAGTTATAAAAATTCCTTAAAAACAGCCCTGCTGACGGACCCAAGTCCCAAGATATAACCTGGTAACCTGGTATCAAAATCGACGAAACAACCTATAGCTCTTGCTTTGATACACTCAAGGCCATAGCCAGGATTTTATTTCGGGGGTGTTTACTGGTACTCGACCGTGAGCAATCCCACAAGCAACCGACTAAGGGGTCTGGAGAAGCGTTGTGAGCTCTCATAGCGAGTTCTGGACGGAAAATACATTGCACATAGTTCTTACATCATGTGATAGTAAATGCATTATTTGATTTTACATTATTTCATTAAGGGGATGTTCAAACACCAAAAACACAACTAGCTACGACCTTGGATGATACACTGCTTGTAATTAAGCTGATTTTTGCATCACAGCCTTTGTGTGGGACAAGAAGCTCTCTTAACATCTATACTAAAAACATAGCGCTCTGTGAGAAGTAGACCATTAACTAAAGAATACCACCATTGATTACCTAAACTATGGAAAGGCCAGTGTTTACAGTGCTGGGCTATGAATCAAAGATGTCAGAGGTTCAGTACAAGAGAAAAAAGCTACCCGTTTGACTCTTTTCACCAGTCCAGGGTTCAAAATTGGCAATGCTGCCTCTTGGGTATTAGATGAAAGAACAGTCCTTTTCCTCTTCCTCTTTTTCTTCCCCTCTTCTTCCTCCTCCAACCTATCTCCCTTTTTCTCCTTCATCATGATTTTAACCATTTTCTTATTTGTCAACCTCTTATTCGTCTTCAATAACCTAGAGCTGTAACTTGGATTTGAATCCGAGGTTTGTTGCATGAAATTGACACACACACACACATGTAAGCTCTGGTCATTGCATTATGTGATTAATCTGTGTGTCTCATTTTTACGATGCCTTATTAAATACAACAACAAAACATTGGTCTTCTCAATCACTTTCATGCCAATTTGGCACATGGTAACAACAATGTTATTCTCAAGTGGAGTCACACAACAATTCCTTTCAGAACGTGGCAAACTCATCTAGAATTATGGGTACAATCAGAAGACATTATCAATGGAAAGATATGCAGCTGCGATGGATCAGACTGGTAATCTAACCCCAAATATGGAGGGTAAAAAATTAGCTCTCAATCAATAGTGGTATTAGTGGCGTAGCCAGGAATTTATTATGGGGTTTGGGGGGGTTTTATGGCCTGGCCGGATGCCCTTTCTGACACCAACCCAACAGTTTTACAGTAAATAAAAAGGGAATAAAGTAACAAAAGAAATAAAGTAAGAAAAACAATTGTTACTACAACCAATTGTTTTGTTTTTTCTTATTTAAGTGGATAAATAACCTTTAAGAAACTTGTTTCCTAGGCCAATGGGGGTTTTAACCTTTACCCCTCCTGTGTCCGCTCCCACCGGACAATTTCGGGCCAATTAATTTTTAATCGGAGTGGTAAGGGTTAACCCTAAAACCCCCCTTGTCTACGCCACTGAGCGGTACCAGGGTTGTGAAAAGCATTCAATGCAAACCCTCCTGGAATTGGAAAAGCATGATTAGATTACGCTTTTTAAAATTTATTAATCATGTTCTCACTGCTTCATAATGGGCAGTTGCTTGCATTGTAAAGGCCGTGGGGGAAAGAAAGCTGTTGACAACAGTTGTTCATACTTTTTACCAATCAATAAAACTGACAGAATGTCAAGTATATCATTCTCTATGAGTCAACATAAAACAGTATTAGATAGCTGTCTTATGCATTCGTTGTCTGACAGATAGATATGTTGGCGTTGTGGGATGCGACACCCCTTAACTCGCTTCATGCTGCATATATACATAACTAATGAGATGATATGGCTGAGTGAATAGTTTGGATGACTGTAGGACAACACTTGACAGATGTAACAAAGACTGAGGAGATCTTAATTAGATTCAGGACTCTATTTAGTCAGTGGTTAAATTTCTCAATCAATTATAGATGCCCAACCTATACATTTTTGCAGATCTAAAGCATAAAGCTATCTGGCGAATCCAAAACCTGAAACCCATAGGCTATTCACCACTTGGATAAACAAAATGTTTTGAAATAGGATGCAAAACATTGCAAATGTTATTATCAATTATTGTTATAAACAGCACATTAATGTGATGGGTCTTTTAGGTGGTGGCCAGGTCATTTATGTGATGTACAATGCCGTACATTGTCATTGCCTCATGATGGGCAATGGTTTGCTACCTGAGTGCAAGGTGACGGATTTCAAATCCAAGGTGCCAGATCTCAGACTCAGCTGAATTTAACTACCAGTATATACTGTATTTAGTTCTCTTTCAACATAAGCTAATGATCACAAACTTTCGATAAGGCCATTGGGTAAGTCCAACCCATTGCATAATATAGCTGCAGTGGTCCAAGAGTGTCTATGTACCTGAGTAAAACTAGTAACTGCCTAGAATCCCCTTCACAATGGAAATATTATATACCAAAAACCGTAGCATTAGAATCCAGTATTTATTTATCTCAGGTCCATTGCCATCGACCTTATAGCTTACCTTACATTAACCTTTCACTGACTCGTTACACTATGGTCAGTAAAGGGTTAAGGCAGCTCACAAGAGATCAGAAGCCACATAGCTTACATAAGAAAGTGCTATTCTTTGGTTTCTATCAGTTGCTCAAGACCTATCTATTTAGCCATGGCTGGGCTGGGAGCGCCTCTGAGTAGACTTCTTGAAGGATGCTATATAAATTTCAAAATGAATTAATTCTATTCATAGTGGGCAGTTGATAGAAGTCAAAAGAGGCATTTAAAGGTCTTATTCTGCAATGCCTGATCTCAAGCTGAGATGAACAATTGGAACTTGAACCCTGAACTCAAAGGTACACGCACAACACCAATCTGCAAGTAAGCAAAATTGTACTCAAACAGTCATAAAAATGAAACCTCAAACGACTTACTTGAGTGGATGTGCATCCTTCGATTTCTTAAAATAGGCAACGACATTTCCGTACAGCCGATAGGCAAAGGCGAAAGTGAGAACGAAAAGTGACGCATATGAGATCAGACTGAGCAGAGGACAGCAAGCCAAAGATATGAGGATCAGGAGACTTCCGACGAAAACCAAAGCCGTCCGTTTGACACTGCGCCAGTAGATGAGATCTTGGACTGCAACAAATAACAGATCCCATCATCTGATCAATCAACATTAGAAACAATCAACAACTCATTCAAATAATGCACAACATTTGTTAATTGATCAGCTAGTCAGCCAATCAATTAGAGCATTCAACAATCAGTGAGTTAGTCAGTGAGTCAAACAAACATTAGTGAGCAGTTGGTTTGATGAATCTGGTGAGCGAGTAAGGTATTGAGTGAGTGTGTGAGTAAATGAGTGAAGGGATGAAGTGAAGAAAGAAGTGATAATGAAAATTTAATAATGTCATTGTCATAAAAGTCAAGAAACCATTTCCAATGAATAGATCAAAACTTCAATTGTGCATTCAATTGACCAATAAAATAATAATTACGAAAAGGAACAGAACAACAATTTCTAAACAACGAAGAGTCAATTATAAAATAAAGCTAAAATAATGATTGCCTACCTCTTGGGTCAATAGCCGTTGCCCAGTAACCTAAACATAAAAATTAGGCATTCATCGGAGATACAGTCAGTGAATAATCGATATAAATTAAATAAACCAAAATTAGGCATTTAGGATATTCTAGGTTTTTATTTTAGAAGCATATAATTTAATCAGCTACATGGGACCGTTATCATAAAGTCAAGAGATTGACCATGGCCTATTATATGTTCCGTTCTCATAAACTGCAGTTGATTAATGAATGAGAATGCAACTTGAACAATGTTGAGTTCTCATGGTTTTCTCCAAATCGCAGGTCTGACGAAACTTTGGAACTTGCTGTCCCATTCTGTTCATTCTGTCAGTTCATTTACATCAGTGGTTTTAAAACTTTTTCATTGTACCTCCAAGTAAAAAATCGAATGTTAACGTACCCCCACCAAGGTCAAATCAAAAACAAACGGAAATCGCCTTGCAGTGAAAAATCCTTTTAATCATTGGTGACACCATGTGTAAGAGCCAAATGTTGGGAGCAAATTAAAAAATATATATATCAGGTATACAGTTTTAAACATGTAATCATATCAAAATGGGTCAAAAACCACTGTAAGAAAGAGCCAACCTTACATTATTGTGCTGTGCTGTGGGCTTGTTTTGACTCGCACAGATTTAAACTATCTGATTTATTATTTGTCAATTTCAAATGCAAATTTAGGTCATATTAGTTTTTGATAGCAAGAACAGTTGAAAAACGAGTTTCCCACAGATATGACGTGCTGAAAGGAAACACAAATTTTGAAGCTCAGCCAGAAATTAACCCTTAGGTTCATTCAGCTCTTCCTGATTGAGCCCTAGTCTATTCACAAATGAGCCAAATAAGAATTTAATAGGATGCTCCTAATGCTTGTGAGTTAACTGCAGTAAATAACTTTAATCTGTCTTTACTTTTATATAGCATTTCCAATTTTCTATCGTTTAAAGAACCAGTAGCTTAATTATATCGTTCAGCAGAAGTTGTTTTGTGTTGAAATGGTGATTGTTTATTGCGCACATTCAATTCTGTTGATATAATCATGAAGAACTTTGTACAGTACAACAGGAGCCAGCAAAAGCTAATAGCTCATACAATCCTGACCCCTCTTCCTTTTTTTTATTATTCATGAATGTTTCAATAGCATACTTAATACTAACACTTAATTAGAACTTAATTAGCAATGCAACAGTAATGATCATAATATAGTAATCATTATCATAGTCATGCCGAGGTAAGGAAGGTTACCAACGAATCAGAGGTTGCAGAGTAGCTGTTAAGGTGGGTAGCGTTAAGGTTAAGGTTTGGAAGTCGGGAGGTCAAGTGAGTCGGAGTAATCAGTGGTTAAAGTGGTTTGGATGAGCAGTGGGAACGCCAACTGTGAGCAGTGGGAACACTGATGAAGTTTTATTGGAACGCCCATGTTTCCAGGGTTCCATGCATGGTGAGCAGTGGGAACGCAAGCCAAGAAATTTTTCGAGAGCAGTGGGAACGCTGTTCCCACCCACTTTAAACCCTGCCTGTTATAACAATGTTATATAATTAATCAAATAACCTTTACTTTTGATGCATCTTTTGGTCTGCCAGTCGTGCATGTCCCAGCACCTTTTGAGCGTTTTTTTTATTGCATGGCACTGTGTAAATGCATACACATAACAGAACACATCGCCTTTGAATAGTCATTCCTGTAAAGGCGCTATATAAATCAATACATAATGTCAGTGTGAGAATTGTGGAAAAATAACTGGGGGTTGGTCTATGATCCACTTGGAATTGGGGTGTAAAAACATGCGCTACTTTACCATGGGCTCTAAGAAAGACTGGGGTTGAAGCCCCCCCCAATCCCCCGGTAATTCTCACCCCGCATACGTTACAATCGCACATAAAAAAGTAACAGTAAAATAACGGCTCACATTTCGTCTCTGGCTGTTCCTGGTCGTCCTGCTTCGCGTCGAGCACCGACTTTGACTTTCCCATCGGCATACCCTGCTTCTGATCCCCCTCTGAAATCTCGCGGTCAACAGCAGGCGATCCAGGTCGAACCTCAGAGGCTGGCCTATCCGCCTCGACAGTCTCCTCCTCGCTGGGAAACGTAAGCTTCTCAAAATCGTTGTCCGAATGCTGATTATCCGACAGTTCCGGGTTTGAATCCGCCATCGGTCGGCTCGTTTCTATCGACTGTGGAAATACTGAGCGTTCAAATATACGACGAAAAACCAATCTTCAACAGGTGTTCAACTCTAAACACCTGCCTCATTCACCGAAACGTAAACATGGATCCAAAGACGAACAAGTTTTATACCACGTGAAGAAGTAGGTAAGTTAATTTATCCTGCTACACTGCGCATTCGCGAAAGAAAATTTATTTAAAACACAACTTTCGCCTGTTTTTCAGTTTTTTAAGCATGTGAATACAATTTTATGAGAATTTTCACCAGTTGTGACAACTGATGAAAATTCTCCTACAATTTTATTCACATGCTTAACAAAAACTGAAAAACAGGCGAAAGTTGTGCTTGCTACCGTTTTCTCAGATTATTTATTGTTATATAAGCTTACCAATGATTTTTAAAATATCTTTAATTCTATATTGATTTTGATTGGCCTACGTGACAACGTCGCCTCGGAATTTGACCCGGAACGAGATTTGACCCAAATCAGTGCTTCATTTCAAATTATCAGCTTTAGATCAAATAAAACCATGAATTTAAAGCCTTAAGTTTTCAAATCTGATTCCTATTGCGCTTACGAGTTAAATAAAGTAATGCCAATCATAAGCAAACTTTGAAACTTTTGATTTTGTCCGTTGCAATAATCCATGTTTGCAAGTGTAGGCCTAAATTAATTAATTCATTAACTTGATTTTATAGTCACCTAAAACACCAAGGATCTGTCATGTTAGATTCAACATCTATGCATCTGTGACTCATAATTTATGGTCTATTAATATCGATGGTCCTATTAATGAGACCACGTGCTACGATGGGGGTGTGGCTACTGGGGTCGCGGCGGGTCAGGGTCACGATCAAGGTGACCAGAGGAAGTGGTGGCTGGCTGGTGGTTGGTATCGAGGGATCAGACCCGATCATAGAGAGGAATTTCAGAGGTTCAGGAATGGTTGGGCTGCATCTACTTGAGATCTTTGTAAAGCCATGTGCCTTCGTCGGGGATGTGGTCGAAACGACGTTAAAACATTTGGAAGAGGGCGTGCGAGTCGGCCAAAACAACAAGAAACTCATTTACGGTTTCAAGGTAGGCTATTAATAATAGTAGCACCTTGTTTGAGATGTAAGGTGATACCCCACGTACCGTATCGTTTACAAATTCACAGTAATGTGCGGCAGGATGTGTTCTGAGTGACAGAGCGATGTCCGATATAAACTTATCAATTCCTATATGAACTCATTACGCTTATGCTACTATATATGGTCATGGATGAAACTACGGCAAAATTGCAGTATTGGGGACCAGCTCAGTACATGAGAATTGTAGAAAAGTAGCTGGGGAGGGGCAGACGTTGATTTATGTAGCGCTGGGGTGTGCAATGATAAATTTACTATAGCATCCTATGAAGACAGGGTTGAACCCACAACCCCCTCACGCAATTCTCACCCTAGACTAGCACATAGACTACATGCGATGAATATAAGCACCCTAGTTGTGACTAAGCACTGTATAATCAATTTCAGTGTACTTTTTAAAATTAAATGAAATTTTCTTGTCATAATTCTAATAATCGGGGAGGGGTTTGGGTAATAATAGCACTTTGGTGCGAAGAGCAGACACTCGACATGGACGCTTGACTGAATTCCATTACCCTCACAGAGGTCGACTCGACCTTTCATCGGTCGAGCTTTGATAAAAATGAACAGCAGGATACCTTGCATTGCTGCCAAACAGCTAAATTTAACTCTTTAATTTATAACTTGTAATTATACATTCATACTGTGAGTTGTAATCGCATTGTATTTATGTGAGTTTCAATATTATTGATAAAGAAGCTTATTATTATCGTTGTACCTTATTGGGTGTCTCGAACTCGTGAGAAGAGGACATACCAATTATGCGAATTCTGTGATGCAGTGACTGGCTTTTAAGGAACATCTTAAGAGCCACATTTCACTATTCAAGTGGGAAGCATTGGTTATGTATCGATATTACCAGATCAATTCATTTAAAATACGAGCAAAGGTTGAGGCCATTTAGCTGCTATGTGTATTTGTGCATTTACTGTAGTTGAGACTGTTCCAACTGTCCACCACTCTTATTTTACAAGATCTACAAGTTTTCTCTTTTCTAAATTATATCCAATGATTGGACGAGCTGGTGAATATATTTTGCACATAATACATTCTCAAAACTAGAATGGCAAATGTGAATAGTTTGTGTTTTGTCTTTTTTTGACAGGTAGTTGGTGAGAACCATCTAGTTGCAGGTACATGTCTTCTCATTGTCTTATTGTTTCAAATGGTACAATCGTAAAAAATTTGAAACTCTTGAAGTCGCTACAGTGAGGATAAATGCAGAACACTCGGCTTATTCACATATGCTGCATAAAGTCAAATGAGTTGTCTAGAGATGGTCAAAGGAAGTTCCAAGTCCAGTTGCCAGAAAGACCAGACTCCGCTGCCAGGAAGGGTTTTACCAAGGTTGAGAACATTTTGAAGGCTTAGAATTAAAGAATTCATGAAGATTTGGGATTTTAAGTAATAAGAGGTTGGATTTTAATTTTTCAAATAGTAGAAAGAAGAGGTGCCTGAGACTCCAGGAATCTAGTTAATTGTTAGTCTATTTGTTAGAGTTACATGTAGAGACGATGATAATGAATAAATATTTGATGAGAAATAAAGCTTGTGCTTATTAAAATTGAATTTAAGTTAATTACTTTAAGGCCTGCGTAATGGTTTTAATGAAATATAAAAGAAAAATACTGCAACTGTATGTGACTTGTTATGAAAATCACAGTAATCTATACGTATTTGAATTTTTCTGACAAGTTCTTACTGGAATAAAACAAAGCGACTAAAACTGTTAGTGACTTGTTGCCAATTAAAAGGATAGGAATTTTGTTGTGATGTTTTGTTTCAAAAAGGATTTACTTGTTTTTGAAGTCTTATTTATTAGACAAACACAAAGGAACCATACTCATACTAAATTAATGAATTTTTTGCAGTGTTTGAGGGTGCCGTGGAATCTGCACTGAGTGAGCTGAACAGCGTCTATGGAGACCACATCGAAGTCATTTGCACTCCTCTACGCTCATACGAAAACTTTGCTTGCGAAGTTCTTGGACTCGAAAAGTCGCTGACCGCTCCATCACCACGGCGATTGACAAGCAGCATGGAAGGTCATTTGTTCTGGCTGACCTTCAAGGTTGGCTACAATGGACTGAGTGCAACTGATCTGGTCAACATCTGGAGTAAAGAGGCAACGGCTCTTCTGACCTTGAGGAATCGGGGAGAACTCGAGCTTGACCTTTTCAAGGTTGTTGGGCAACGTGAGGTAAACTGGAGTACAATATTTGTTAGTTTGTGTGCTTGTTGCTTTTATCGTGTGACTAAAGAGGAGGTCAGATGTAAATAGGAGTGAAGCAATTGTGGTTCTAATCTTCATATTTCTTCAGAGCCCTTGAAGGCCATGTCATGGAAACAGGCTGATCAAACAACATTGGTATACGGATAGGATTACCGGTATAGACGCGGTTCTGGGTCAAGATTCAAAGATCATGAAGATAGACAGATAGTTGTGGGGTAGACACGATTTCACGGACAAAATTCCCCAACACATAATTCCCCAGGTTAGGACATACCAGTAACCTCCACGCTATGATATAATCACCTAAAATTAATCATTATATCCAAAAACATCTATTCGAATATTTTAAAGCAAAAAATGAAGCTAAAAGTTTGCATTATATCCAAGAATATGCAAGAATATTTTTGTTTCTTTTTAAAATTTTAACAATTAGCCTAAAAGAATAATACATATTTTTTAGCGTTCTATATTAAGTACACATTGTAACATATTGCTGTATCATTTTACATAAATGGCATTTTTTATTTTATCCATTAAACATTCTAAATTATTCACCAATGGTAATTCTTGCTGGAACAAAAGTTGGATTGATGAAAATAATTCAAATGACCATGTCCACTCTCATCAATCCAACTTCCATACACCTCAGTTTTATTTTCATCAATTCAGTTTAACGAGAAACTATTTTTCATCAATCCAACTTCTACTGTCACCGAAAATACTTGTCCTCAACCCAACGTTAATACAAGAAGAATCATTCCCGCCGATCCAAAGTCGAGGATTTTGTTGAGTGGATGGGGGAGATTATGTCCTACAATCGATTATGGTGGGTGGTGCTTAGAATTGGAGTGACAAAGACATGATGAGAAAAAGTAGAGTTCCAGCTAAAAAAAGTAAGATTTGAGCAACTTATAAAAAGCAGGTGAATTTAGCCTAGGCATAAGTTGCAAGGTTAGCGAGAAGCCAATGTTCCAGATAGCGGGACCCACAATAGAAAAAGCTCAACGCTGTCTGTCGTCACATATGCAGATGGGTTACTGGTTACTTAATTTATTTTATGCAGATGGGTTACATAATTTATTTTCTGCAAATGGGTTACATAATTTATTTTATGTAGGTGGCTTACATAATTTATTTTATGCAGATGGGTTACATAATTTATTTTATGCAGATGGCTTACATAATTTATTTTATGCAAATGGGTTACATATTTATTTTATACAGATGTGTTACAAACCGTTACACAATTTTTAAATTTTTTCCCATTGCTTTAGTAACATTATTTTTGCTTACAATGCAGTACATTAAATTTTCTTCCCTTTTGCACTTTGTTAGTTTTCTTTATATACATATCTTCCACATGTTTACATTACGTTACGTTTCTTCATTCCATCCAGGTCCACCTCTTTGTCCGTGCTCCAAACAGCGACGTAATGGATGACATCGTCTTCACGCTCCCCATCATGAAGGAAATCGGAAATCAAGTCCAGATTCGAACCAAGACCATTCGACTTCTGACTGGATAGTACGAACCATGAAAAAAAATCTCTCCACCTTTCAATGGCATAAAATTTGTTTTTGTACGTCATCTGCAAATATTTTGGTTCTCTCTTCCATTATGTTTCTTATGTCTCTTTGACGTACAGCTACAGCTTAAGGCTTTCAATTTTGTCTCGACTCTTGATTTCTGTTTAGCACACAGCCTACGGCTTTCCAATATCAGCTGCGCAGTTACCAGTTGACTCAATGGAGCATTCTTGAACAATTTCTCTCCCACTGTCTACTTTTATGTTACTAATTATTTGATGGATGGATACTTGCATTATGCGTATTAAGGGCTTAAAGTGTGGCTGGACAGTCATGGATGGCGTGTAGGCACTTCTTTTTCTACACTTTAAGCACTGCGTATTAATGTGTTACATTAAGTAAATTCAAACCTTTGCCGAAGCTGGTGCTCTAGCGTTAACGGACAGCAGTTTTTCCACTTGAAACCAATCCTTACTCATTAAACTTTATTACAAATAAATTGCGGTTATGATGAAAATATTCAGATTCATAGTCACTTTTTTGGGTTTGATGCCTTGTCATTGGTTATATAAATTTGACGTTAATTTTGTGATCGGGTTTGAAATTCAAATGTTCTTAAACTGATATGAAACTGCTGACTGACAATCTTTGCAATTTCTGCCTTTTACAGCTTGGTGTATTTACAGAGGCCTATATTTATCAACTTAAATTTGTTTTTCTCTTAATAGGAAACACTGAAATGTTTTAATTTGGTGATGTTTCCAAATGCTCAAATTAGAAATTTTTTGACATTTAGAGACATCCTTGATCTCAGCTGTTGTCTGAATCTGATTTTTAGAGAAGATTAAAATTGAGCCATTTATGAAGTCAAGTTCCAATAACATCTCAGTTGATTCTTGTTGGCTGAAGCCAAAGTTGAGCAAAATTGTGTTCAAGCCCCATAAGTATTTCTTTGAATTTATTTTTATGTCCAGATCATTCAGCATATTTTGTCTTTGCTTTTGCAAAGTATTTAGCACTGTGACACCATTATACTCCACCTCAGATTCTTGGATATGATCAATTTCTTTTTAAGGAGTAACTCTTATTTTAAACATCTTATTGTCTGCATAAACATCTGCATTATGGTTAATTTACATTACAGTATTCGTTATTTTGGATATTTTGCAAGTGCTTGTGTGTGATGCCCAGTTTCTTTTGTTGATCAGTACATGACTGAATATCATTTTTTTCAATAATTACAATTATGAGCTTTCCAACACAATGTGCATAATCTGATATGATTGTCGTACTATTTTATATCAATAATTATTTCTGAAGATTTCATACTTAAAAATTGTCACTACAAGTTAAATATTCAGTATTTTGAATTTTGAAACCATTTTGCTTGGCTAAACGATGTGTCCCCCAAAAAGATTTTGACAGTTGTTAATTGAAAGAGTGGTTCAAAAGTCCCAAATCTAGAGTGGTTCCAAGAACAATTGGTTTACATTCAAACACATGTGGGTCTAATTCATTAAAATGGTCCATTACTTGAACCCGAATAGTTCATAACGTTTCCAAAGTTCTAATTATTGAAAGCAGAGTAGTTCATACCGGTTGTAAGGGTTCTGTACATATGTTCCAAATTTGTGTCCACTTAATTCTTAACTAAGTCAGCAGACAAACTTTAAAAATTGCCATCAAATTGCCTATCTTGTCACGTATCCTGCAATCACTAAGTTTATGCAACATTCCAAGTCAAACTATGTGAAAGGCTGTAGGGCTTTTTAACTTTCTTCATTTAATGGTTGGTATACTTTATTTAATATTTTTTAATTCTTAACAAAGGGAGCAGAGAAACTTTAAACAATTGCTACCACCTAATCATTTCGTTAAATCACTAATTTGCAAAACATGTGTAAGTGAAAATGATTATGAAAGGGCTGTAGCGTTTTCACTTGTTTAAGAGACCATAATATAATTTGTGTTTTTAATTTATGTAAGACATGCTTATGATCTCTTGTAATGGTTGACCAGATTCTTCTTGAATATCCACTTCTTGTAGTGTTTTTGGATGTTGTCATTTATGTTGAAAGTCACTGTTGCTCAGGAAAATATAGTTTGTAGCTTATAGACACATTTATTTTAATACTAGTCATTAAACTTGTCAGTGCAATGAAGAACCACAATAATATTATTATGGCTGTCTTGAGTTCTTTAGGACAAACTTGTGTGCAATTTCCTATGTAGGCCTTTTATAATTTTCAAGATTTAATGGATGTTACATATTTTCAGTTTTATTTATTAATATTATGTGCCACATAGCTGTTGCATTATAAGTTAAATTTGCTTTGGAAATCTTTTGTTGTGTGAAAGTTTGTGTCAAATTTGGAGATGTTTAGAAACATCCTTTTTATTTTAATCTCTAGAGATACTTAATGGAAGTGTAGAAAAAAACTGCTAACTTAATATTCAATAAGTATAAGTGTTAAAATGATTTATGTTGCAACTTGATGTTGTGTTGACGTGGTCTAATTGTAGAACCATATATGTAGCATTGTGTATTACATTTTTACAGTGATACTACAGTTTATTAAATGATTAATTAGATTGATATGTCTAGTGATATAATGTCTAGTGATAAGTGCAGAACTCACCAAAAGTCATACTGTCATGATATAGAATATGCTAACCCTGTGCTAAATGTGTTAAAGTAAGTATTGTGTTTGCCAAGAATAATTTTGCTTCTGTGTACATTATGTTATGGTTTTGTCCGTAGTACGAGGTTAACATAGTGACCTACTTCAGATCACTCTTTCGTCTTGTCTGCATTACCTCTCACCTTGCAAGAAGCATCCGCATTCCAAGGCTAACTGGTACAGGGTGGAGTACGGTATTTGGATATGGTACTACAGTTCTAATCCATTGGCACCCTGTCCCAAAACTGTGATTGCAGTTTCAATGCAGCCATGCTCATTGTGCCCAGGTACCAGTTGGCACAGTGTGGGCTACCTATGCATAACCTGGATATCCAAAGTGAGAAGCCAGTCTCCCTCAAACACACCATTTATTGAAGCCTGGTAGACAGTGTAAACAGGCTAGTGGTTGTATACATCCCGTGTACAGCGCCCTTTCCTTCGGCCTCGGCTGAGCTACGGCACTATATAAATCATCTTATTATTATTATCCCATATCTTGGGCTATGCCAGGAAATTAGCTAATGGAGCTCCAACATGCTGCAAAATATGTCGTCTAAATGAAGTTGGTGTTTAATTATTGTTATTAATTATGCATATGCGCTTGTCAGATGCTAATAAAGGCTATTTATTTACTTGCTTACTTACTTACTTAATGCAATAGCTCTACTGAAATAACTGTTTACCAAATCTCCCTATTTGCATTTCGATGACCTATTCCTTTATTGTAGGCAACGATCCTATTTGCAAAATGTTGTTCTAGGCCTATAGATGTGCAAAAAGATGCATTTCAATTGCACCATGATAATAATGTAATGTAAGAAGTGTTTAAATGCCTTAATGTTAACATCTGCCAAAGCAATGTTAAACTAATGTGACAAAATGTTATTGCAATCATTAGTACAGTGTATAAAAATAAATATTGCAGCTAGTGATAAAACTTCCAATATTCTTGAAGATTGATATATGCGCAATTTTGCGCATGTTGCTTGTGTTGTTTCTTACACAAATGTTACAGCCTCGTTTGATATTGCAAATGCTTCTGAAATTTGTAATTTATTGTTTTGTATGACTTATTTTTGCCTTAAAACTCTTGCCGAACATTAACATGTTGCTATTGTGAGAAATGGATACAGATTCCACTGCATATAATTGACATACTAAAGTTCTATTCGAATTTTTTACTTGTAATCATTTGTAAATTGAGGATTGCAACTTGATGTTTTTTGCCATTTTTTGTCTGTATATTCTCTTCATTGTTTTTTTCTTTTCTACTATTGTTTAGAGTTAGCTTTGTCAACTATTAAATTGAATTAAATTAAATTGAATTAAATTGTTTGAACAATGGCTTGAGTTGAATAATGGCATGGATGCTAAATCTGTAGCTGGAATCAGCAGGTGGGAAGATAAAAAACTTGGTAGACCTATTTGCCCAATGGTGAATGAAAAGGCAGTCCCCAGGTTCAACTTGAGACACAACTATGAATGCAAAGTGGCGAGACTTCAATTTCTCAGCCTGTGCATATGAGGCTGTTTGGTCACAGCTCTCCCTAGCCACTCGAGATTGACGGTTTTTCTTACAGAAATGCAGGACTATTTTTGATTGCACACCAAAATGTGTTACGAAATTGGTTTTATTAAAGGATATTCTTATTTACTTGATAATCCCACTTAAGGGTGTACAGGCACAAATTAAGCAGAACTCGCAAAGTTATGATTCAGCACACTAACCATAAACTACTTAACCATTGTGTAATCTGTCTATAATTCCAGAAAAATTGCTTAAACATGCTCTGCAGTTGCTATTCACTGGAAACAGAACATCATTCTGTGCTGTTGCTAATAAACTAATTTCATCAGGAATATTTTAATAAATTATATCTGAGAACAGAATTTCATAGAGTGGGACAATGAAATCAGTCTGATGCCTGTAGAATAATGACAATTGGGCATTATGAAAACTCGTTATTTCATCTGCTGCGTTATTCGTGCAAACAATGCAATCGGCAAATCTGCATCAGCACAAGTGCGTCTAGAAAACAACTTGTTATTGTCATTACTAAGCATGATCAAATCGACAATCATGGGTACCGACTCTGCTAGGCTCCTCACTAGGGTGTCCCAATTTGAGGTCATTTGTGAAAATGCTAAGTCTCCCCAGTCAAAAAGTATCATTGGTGGAAAATAACTTTAGGGAAAATATTTCAAATTTTTTCAAGGACATTTAGGGGTCCCCCCACAGGGTTATAAGATATCATAAAAATACATTGTGGTCTGCCGCAATGATTATCAATATCACTCATACGTGATTTCATGAACCTTGGGTTTTTTGCAGCCCAACACCATTTTCATTATGAATAAGTACACCACATATATATATTGTATATGCTATATATATATATATATATATAAAATTATATATACATACATATATAATATAATATTACATATACATACATACATAATTTCATGCAGAGCTGCTGTTTCGTAGGTTTTCATGTATGGAGCAGCCATTTCGTTAAGTATGCAAAACGAAATTTCAGACTGTTTGATATATCCTTTTCACTACAGTCTGTTACATAGGCCCTAATGCAAATATGGGTTAACGGTTACATATTTTAT
Source organism: Lumbricus terrestris (assembly GCA_949752735.1). Lineage (NCBI taxonomy): Eukaryota > Metazoa > Annelida > Clitellata > Crassiclitellata > Lumbricidae > Lumbricus > Lumbricus terrestris. The sequence continues at coordinate 24,090,096 of OX457041.1, read as the reverse complement.
ATATTACAATATTGGTTAATTTTATTGTCATGGCAAGCCACAGTAAAACTAAAGCACTGTCAAAGTTGATTAATTGACCATCTATAATGAGAACTTGTGCTATCTTTGAGGTGATGCTTTCCAGCAACTTTTATACATGTCTTTGACCATCTACAAGGCTGCAGATATTCTGTGTTTTCAAGATGTTTGATGAAAACTGGTTCAAATTAAACAAACGTCAGTTTCTGCAGCAAAAATCCCCAAAGATAATTATTGTAAACTGAGGGCTTTAAAACTTGCTTTTTGGATCAGGCTCACAGAGCATAACCATATGTAGGATTTCCATGAATTCCTTACATTTGCTGAGTTGATGGTGGGATGGATGTACCAAACATAACTGGTATTTGCAAGTTTGATGCTCTTCAGATAGAGTACGCTGTATGGCAAAGGCCGTTATATTACTCAATGAAAATGGAGTGCTGTTCTATGGAAACGAGACTGTCATCTGTTTAACATATACAGACATTCATTTGTAATTAAATCACTTTAACCATTTTTGTTGTATCAGTGTAAGCCTACATCCTATCCTGGTGCACTGTCCGACCTCAGCTGATGCTCCATTTAATTGCATCATGCTAGTTAGAAGATTACAAGCATAATTATGATTATCCTGCGTGGTCTCAGTATTACTGCACTTAAAGTAATGCAATGCAATTCTTGATACTTCAGTCCAGATCACACAACTCTTGAATTGTTTTCCGATCTCTTAACACCACACAAGGAAGCAACTCTCATACTATACATGACACCGAAATTGGATCTCACTTGGCCAACTTTCTTCCACAGCTTTACCAGAGCTAAATTTCTCTCAAAGCTCTTTCCAGACTACCGGCATTGACGACAGCTTTCTAGAGAGGTTTGACCATCTGGAAAATCGTTCAATTACGACATTGTAATCGTGAACAACTTGGCATGTGTCAATGGCTGTGCCTGATACAGACATTTAATGCCATAACAAATGAAAGCCATAAACAGTTCCAGTTGCAAGCTGTTGAAAAGCATCGAAAGTACTTCCCAGATTGCAACCATGACTCACTTGAGTCACTTCTTCCGATGTAGTGAAGTTACTACTGATTGAACCAAACATGTGGCTATCTCACATTTGGTACTGTGTACCAATATGCCATCTCAAAGTATACCATTTTTTGAATAACTGCTCGAATTGTTATAGTAGTCAATAATGGTTAAATAATATTCCAAATTCTAATAATAGCCTATATGAAAGTCTGGGCATATATCAATTTTGTCAAATTTCAGGCAATTAACTGCAAAACCAGTCTGAGAAAAATACAGCATAACATTTTTTGAGCAATTACATAGTATGACATATCATATTTTGTGCAAAAGCATTTAAAATATATGTGGTGTGAATGGCGTTGCCTCATATATTGAATATTTGCACACGAATATCATAATACGCTATATATAAAATGTCGAGCCTGGGGGGGACCCCTAAAAATTATTTTAAAAATTCAAAAAAATTACACAAACATTATCATCTCCATAGGAAACTTTTTGACTGGGGTGACCAAAGAATTTCAAGAAAAAGTTTTTTTGGGACACCCTACTCCTCACTGCGCGAGGGTCACCTCCCAGCATCACAAAAGCGGAATATTGTTTTGTCTGCAACAACAAATCAGCCTTGACTAAATTGTCTGTTAAAACTATTTCAAAGACGTCATTTTCACAGTGTTAACATTGGCTCACTAAATAGTGGCTAATGTAGACAAAATTGTTTGACTTCTTGTGCAAAATTTGAGTCTGATGACCTATTTAGGGGAGAGTGCTTCTGTGTGGATTCCAAGAGAAGTGCATGTTGACCCAAAGAGTGATCAACATTTTTTAAACAATTGTGAAGAACATTTATTGAAGTCTTACCATGTCTTTAAGAAACGAAATAATTGGAAATTTTGATGATATAACAGCTTAAAATGTGGAACTTTTTAAACAATGGCAAGGATGCTTTTCAAGTCTTAAACCATGACTATGATGAGCAATTTCGTTAAAATAGCAATAAAATTTTTGTTGAAAATGGGGAGGAACACTTTCCCAACCCAAACCTCTTCCCAGCTCGGCATTGGGCGCCTCTGCGATCGTCCTTTGGCTTCGAATTCGTCCCATAAAACCAGGACCATGTCTTCGCCTGTGAACAGAGGTAATTTCAATAACTTTCCTATCAAAAGAGACAAACAAATTTTCTGTGCTCACTGCTCACGCGCGAATTTTTCCATGTTATTTTGGGCACTCCCAATCTTCGGGTCAACTCGGCGCCAACAGTGATAGAATTACAGTCCCAGAATACTAACATGTAGGTCACAAAGTGACATTCAGCATGTGGTCTTTTAGCCACCAAGTCAAATATATAATGCCAAATAATGAGGTCATGTCATATCCATAATTAGCACAGGGCTTCCGATGAAGTACGTTGCACTGAAGCATTTACAATGCTCTGGTGTACATGTAAAGTATCACTTTATGTAGAGCAACTGTTATTTCTGCAGCACCCCATGCTGTCCGGTTAGAATCTTGTCATCATCATATATGCGAATCAGGATCGTATTTCATCATGAATTCAAAATCACGGTAGCTCACTCTTCCGTCACCGTCTCGATCGATTTCCCTGCACAGAATTACCAACACACGCACCACACCATTAAGTACTCGTTCTGCATCAAGCACCAGTACTCGTTTCATCACTAGTATCAATACTGATTTCTGAAAAGTGCTGATACTCATTCCACCACCAGTATGGGTAATTATTTTGTCAAAATATCTTCAATATGGCTTCAAATTGTCCATATTCTTCGTCAGGTTTTCTTTAAAAAAAGCAATTCAATGAATCGCATAATGACTGTCAGACAAATTGACTCGGTGATTGACTTCATAACAATTCAGTGCAGAACAGTGGAATCAATAGTTGATAGAATGCATGAGCAGATCTACAGAATGAATGACATAATCACTAAATGATTGGTCGCAGAATAACCAGACAAACCGCAATTTGATTGAGAACGTTACCTGAACGCGGTTTCAATGGCATGTGAAGGCAGATGGGGAGCTGTAATCGACACTGCTCTCTGAAGGTCACTCAAGGTCAAGAAACCACGACCTTCAACAGAAGATCACCGATGATAATTATGCCAGTTGCAAGGATCAATTTATTAGGCAAAATAAAGATGACGTCATGCCAAGGGCTTTTGCTGCAATTGAAGCATCACACGGGCTATCAGATAAAACACCTTTCTTAACCTACCAGGTTGCTCCGATATTTTGTTGCTGCTCTATAAATAATGTGGGTTTCTGGTATTTTGTTGCTGCTCTACAAATAATGTGGGTCTTGGCCTCAGCCTTGGGTCTGCGGACTCAGCCTTGAGGGTCCTGAACTCAGTCTTAGGGCCTGTGACTTGAAGCCTCTGGCTATGGCCTTAAAAATTCTAGCCTCAACCCATAAAGTCCATGCCTCAGCTTTTGCATCTTGGCTTCAACAATATCATTGATATTGATATTGAAGGAAGATTTTATCAAGCGAAAATGAAAAACAACAGACAGAAAGGCGAAAGGCTAAAGGGAAATTCGCATGAACAACTTACACTGAGCATCAAAAGCCAGAAAAATGCTCCGAATTTCATCGTCTTCGTCACTTGCCGACATCTTGCGTAGCATGAGATTTGTGAAGGACTCTAAGTTAAGAGCTGCAATAGATACAAGAAAAAACCGTTACCTGAAATAGATACAAGAAAACACACATACATCACACAACATTCTAAAGAATTTTTACATTCTACTACTCTATAATGATGCTTACATACACTGTAGAGTGTAGATATCTCCGTGTTTTGACTGCACTGTCTGTCTGTCTTCCTGTGGCTACCAGAGCATTGACATCAATCTTATTTTACTACTTACAGACTTTGCTCTGGCATACTTCAAATACTGGTAGTACAACCTGCTTGATTTGCAGTGACCAGATAAATTTTCCTGTTGCACATAAAAACAGATTGGCAGCTAAAGTTTTAGCCATTTATAAAATATGTACTGTGACTGCATGAGGTTTAGAGGTTGAATTCAACCCATGTTGAGTTTGCAAGATTGAAAACTGCAAGAGAAAGAAAATGGTGGACTCGGTGGAAGTGGCAACTACAGCGTGATATCAATGGTTTCAGCTCGTTCTGTGTTCTGTTATTTTGTAAAACAGCTCATCACATTTCTCAAAATAGTCTTTTATTATAAAATAATCAATCATCTTCATGTACCATAATTCATGAAGCGATGAACTAGATTCATTCCCTCATTCATTCATTCATTCAAGAATTTATATAGCGCTTCTTCAAGGGAACTACTCAGAAGCGCTCCAGACTCTAGCACGGCAAAAAAAGTTATTATAGATAACTCATAAGAGGCAGTACAAAGAAACTGACACCAGGTGTCACCAGCGTAAAAATAACTGAAAACTCTAGAAACCATAGCATTCCACAGAGTCCCACATTATTTTTAAAAGGTCTAACTTAAACTGAATTAGATTTCGCATCCAACTTAGTGACATCTTGGCACAATCATTGATGATGACTTTAGCTCAATCAATTACAATTGCATCAAAGTAACCTCAATAACTACTCTATTTTGTCTAAAATAACCATAATTTTGTGTGTCATATTCGAAATGCTTTCACTGCTCCATTCCTCCGTATATAATAGTAACATAGCAGCATATCTTTCTCTGTCTCAGGGCCTTTTTTAACGTGAAGTTGTACACAAAATGTGCAGTTGTAGAAGCACTTCTGTACAGTTAAAACTAGCAAAAAAGTCATTGTCCGCCGACTGGAAGTAATTTACCATGGAGAATCGGAAAGGAAAGAAGGAGTTGTGCAGTTCTAAAAATTCCTTAAAAACAGACCTGCTCTGTCCCTCTATCAGCTTTTGGTCAAGTTAACTATAAATCATATTTATGATCTAATCAGACAAAACAGACACAGACACTTGTTTTTGTTATAATTACAATCAAACTATTGGCATTTTATACGATTTGATTAGATTTATTCAAAGAGAAATGTAGCTGGTACCAGTTGTGGTTTCTCCAGTATTATTACAAGCACTCTGATCTGCCAACATTCGCAGGACTTCAACCTGCAAATAAAATTGATTTTTTAAATCCATATAGGTCAAGAGCAGCATAATTCCCTCTGACTATTTATTTACACCAGTTTATATAGCTGCTGAACCTCAGAAGGTCATGGCAAGCGATATGTAAGATGCGTGCAATCCATGCATTATATGACCCCATGTTGCATCCCACCGTGTCTGGATTATATATTAATGTCGCTACAAGTATTGTTATTAAGAAAATTTATTGGCATTTAGAAAAACTTAACTTGCAGAAAGTAGAAAGTCACTTATCAGATATGCTAGGACCCAGTACATGTCAAGATACACAATTCAAGATTTCTGTTGCAATACAGAATCCAGAAAACTCTGTGGTTGTATCACTTCTGAGGTAGCAAATGAGAGAGAAAGAGACAAAGAGACTGACAGAGAGGACTGACAAGCTGCTGATATAATTAAAGTCCCATCACCACATATATAAGTCATGCTAGTCTATATTGGGGGTTAGCTTAACATGAATGTAATTCTAATTTCTACACTTTCCACACTATCCTTTCTGCTTAATCTTTAGTTTGAGGCTAAGATCCACAAAACCAGATTTACATTCGGTGCACTCCTGTGCCCATAACAAAGTTTTACCTGCTGCAGACAGTTTGGCCTGTAAAGATCTATTATTGGATGATTCTATCTTGTTTCAATCTTATTTTTATAAAAATGCAATAGACAACATATTTGAAAAAATAATAATAGAGATTAAAACACAATATTATAGATTATAGGGCATTCTAAAATTTAGACCCGAATGCAGTTAGCAATTGGTACACTAGATCTAGAGGACATACTTGCTTACTTAATGTAAAAAGGCCTGACAATACCTTAGAAGGTTTTTAACCAAACAAAGCCACATTTGCCACTTTCAGGTCTTCTTTGTCCAGGTAGCCCTTCTTTCCAAGATCGCATTGATAAAAAGCCTGCAGAGAAAATTGGAATATAATTGACATTATAAGCAGGCAAGCACAAGTTTACCTAAAAACAAACATAAAAATTGCAGATAACTGACGATCTATATATAACTTCTTCATTCAATCAACGCAAACAAACACGAGAAACAAACATTTTAAAGGGCAGTATACTTGGTGTACAAATACTAATCTATTTTAATCTAATTTAAGAAACTTCTATAGCGCCTTCATCATGTGAAGTACGTCAATTCGCAAAAGGACAATCATCATTGTCATCATATTTAGCAACTGGTCCAATCATCATCGTCATCATCGTTGTCTTCGTCATCATCATTACCAATACAAATTTACAATATTATCAACATGATCTCCACGAGTATACTGCTTTGTGTATGTAGGCCTAGTGTGTATTCGTGTTCGACCGATTGATCAATGCTCACCGATATTATGGCATTTCTGTCTTGCTCGCTTGGCGTTCTACAGCATGGTTTTCTTAAATCTACCGTCAAATTACGATACATTCTTTATAAAACCTTTTTAAAAATTAGAATTTTAACTTCACACGCTGTCGTGACATCTGGAGCCATCCGTGCATAAAAAGATTTAAACCTGATCTTTGGCATCAGGGATGCCACTCTGAATTTTAGAAAAGGTCAAATCCGACCGAACAAAAAGCTAGAAAAGGCTAGATTGAGAATTTCTGAGAAAATACATGGATTATTTTAATTTTCGCACTTGAAATTTAAATTTCTTGAGGCCCTTTTCTTAGTCATCCCGCAAAAATTTGCTCCTTTTCCCAAAAAATTTCTGATGACCTTTTTAGTCTTTCGCTCCAAGTCTATTTTTATGTGTAGAAAGTCGGAAGAACCGCCGTGAGAAAACCATAGAGGTATATTATATAATGAATATTTCACTAGAGAGAGTATCAAGTCTTTATATTGAAGTCCGTCTAATTGTCACCGACCAATCACATCATATGTCTAATTATCGCCCGACCAATCATAGGCCTTTGATTAGTCGTTTTGAATTAGGACGACGTTAAAAATTAACGACTTCAAATTTGACTGGAGGCCAGATACGTCATACTCTCTCTAGCGTTATGTTATACATGTAATACACTTCATTGGAGAAAACCAACGGAGAAAACAGGCTAGATCCTGACAAAAGACCTAGAAACCTAGACAAGACCGAAAACCTAGATCTAGGTGGGAAAAGCTATGAGTGGCATCCCTGTTTGGCATGGACACGAATAGCAACAACTGATGTACGAATAGGAAGCCACTTGGTAAGACCCGATAATAATAAGCGCGTAGGCGCCATTTTCCACAATGGACTTTTGTCTGTGGTCAAGTTCAGCAAACTGTGAAGCAAGTTACTCGCGAAAGCAAAGCGGATTCTTCGTAATTTCTACCTCGTTTCAATACAAATTAGTTGGAAAACGCCTTCTCTCCTAGTTTAATTTTTGCACCAGCACTATTTGCCACATGATGATGATGATGCTGTCCATCCTCATTTCTGAGGGTCGGAGACCAATTTGCCACATAACAATAAGAAAATTAGTATTGCTATAGTAGCCTTTAGGCCTATAATTATAATATATAATGTATATTCGTTTAATGAGGAAAAACAGGTTGGCAAACCGCAACCTGGTACACTGTGACTGAGACAGAAAAATTGCATTGAAATAAAAATATTAAACGGATAAATCTGCCCTTCAGTAACTAGGGTTTTGCAGACTGGTCGGTAGGCCTACTACCCAAATTACATTCAACATACTCATTCACAACTTCGTGACATTAATCACCATGGATATAACCCTACCTCGTTTTGCAGGGCGAAAGTCACCTGACCTAAAAAGTTTACTTTCGATATGTTTAACAAAGGTAGCCTAGCGCTCGAAATAGTTCGCAAAGTATCATTTAAGTATGAGAACCTCTTCAAAAGTCGCGTAGTCAGCAAAAAACATTGAGCTGCATCTAGAATAATAAAGTTTTCTGCGAATTTTTGCGTCGTTGTATATCAACAAAGCAGTTGTTCGAAAGCGGTCAAGCGTGTTGAGTGGCACTGTTGACGTTAAGCAGGTAAGCTTAATCCTATACATGGTGGATCATGCAGCCAGGTGATTCGAGTTTTGCGCTGGTATTTAAATATTGTTGATTACGATTTTAGTCAATTATTCTGAAAGGAATTGAAATATGACGACCGTTGTGGAACAGTGGAAGATTGAACGTTCATCGAAAGTTTCACTAAGTGAATTTTAAACAAGTAAGGTAACTTTTTCGCAAGTAGGCCTGGAGTGAAAGCATGCGTAGGTTGTAATAGAAGTAACCTCTGTTGTGATAAAAACAATTGACCAATGGTTATAAATCATATGCGTATTTTCTTAGGGGTAAACGTATTTACGACGCCAAAATACACGTTTACCAGAGAATATACATGTATTTGGCAACGCAATTATCAATCTCATTAGCCTAGCATATAAATATAAAATGGCTCATTCCAATTGATCAATTGCTTTTTTTGTACCCGTCAATTTCTACTATTTATTATTATTATTATTTATTTATTTTTTATTTATTTGCCCCGAGGTACACATAATCCGTCAGGGGCTTCACTACAGCCTAGTATAAAACCTAAAGTCTGGAAAGGCCCTATATATATTCTGCTTCCTGGTCGGCGAAAGTGCCCCTAAATGCCAACTGTTTTTTAATCATAACAGCGGTTACTTCTATTATTATTATTATGGGTCCTTGTTCTCGGTACGTGCTTTGTCAACATGCTTTGTCAACAACAGCTGTCTGCGCTGACCAACTATTTAGGCTGAATAGAAGTCGATGAATCGTAATCGTAATCTCGAAACTTCTACAGCGCCCACACAAGCGAAGTCTCGATAACCAGCTTATTCACAGGCGCTTAATAAAAACAGCGCACAGTCTTCCAACCGATGATATGACTTACATGGCAATATGGCTTAATGACTTACAATGCAATATGACTTAATGACTTACAATACAATACGACTTAATGACTTACAATGCAATATGACTTAATGACTTACAATGCATTATGACTTAATGACTTACGATGCAATATGACTTAGTGACTTACAATGCAATATGACTTAATGACTGACAATGCAATATGGCTTAATGACTTACAATGCAATATGACGTAATGACTTACAATGAATTATGACTTAATGACTTGCAATGCAATATGACTTAATGACTTACAATGCAATCCTTGAATATATAGATCTAGGAAGCAATGGCCAGCAAGCGATCGTCATCTCTGGATTGCTTCAGACGTCGACAACTCTGGCAACAGTCGTGTCAACGACCAGTTCAAGGGTCAAAGGAGACTTCACCCTCTTGTCACCAGGGACCGCCACATGATGGAAGTTACGACGGCTCGAGAGCATCAGAGATGAGCACGAGTCAATCACTTCTCGAGTCTTTTGATCAGGACTCTCCGGTTTTTAGGGAGTCAGAGGCTCGAAGGATTCCGTTGAATGCATCGAAAATGAATTCGCATACTTCAGGTTTGAGAATTCCTTTATTCGATTATGAATTTGTTTAAAGCAATTATGATGCATTTATTTTTTTATTTAAGAAATATTATTTTATTTAAAGATTTTAATTTTGTTTATATATTTATTGAATGCACCTGTGTGCCTAGAGTTGGTAAATTTTATCTGAAGCTTCCTAATTAGTCATGCAGTTGGTGTTTAGTATAAATCAATAATAACTTTGCGTGTTGAGAGGTATTTACCAATTAGCAGTTACTAAATGGTACTTACGGTATTAATTAGCACTTCACCAATTATGCATTGATAATGGTTGTTATCATTTGCAAAATAGTACTGCAAACCAAAAAATTTCTTATTGTAATCACAGACAAGTGACAACTATCATAACGGTAGCATGGCAGACATGCTACCGTTATTGACAAACCAACTTTATTGTCTTTATATAGACATTATTATGTCTATAATTATTTTCTAATTTTTTATCGTTGGTTATGTTACTGCATGTACTAATATTTTTATCATTTCTGTAATGTAATGGTGCATAAAGTAACACTCTACTAGTGCGGTAGTGCCTCAACAGAAATATTGCATATATTGTTTTACCCAGCAGTAGTAGTACATTCATACATATACATGCAAAGATTGCTTAGAAGGCACTGAAAGATAGCCAAAGAATAAGAAAAATTTTCAGGCTCAATAATAAAATTACTATTATTAGTTTTCATCTGGGGCAAGTGTACTCCATCAGAAAAATTGCGTCAAGTGTTGTTATGGGTTTCGTGGGGGAAGAGCCATGGGGGCAATTGTCTCATAAAGTGTAAAGATAGTTATTGGGTCGTGACTATTCTGCTTTGGGGCCTGTCTTCCTTGTTAGCCAATCACAAAGCAAACCTTTTCCCCATTTACTGACTTCCCATCAGCCGTTAGCCATGTTTGTGTTCGGCAATGAGATGAATATGGACAGCCATGTCGTTCTGTGACTTGCGTCGAATTCTATTCGAGTCACACAGAGCCTGCCACACAAATAACTCTGACTTGCCGTAAAAATGATTTCTACGGCAAGTCGAGACTCGACGCGTTGCAAAGTCGAAAGACAAATAACGTTGCGATGACTTTGCCGTTGATTTTATTTGGCTCTGTTGTTGACTTGCGCGTGGCGGCGTGCCTCAGGCAGGATTTGGTGACTTTGCACAGAGAGAGCTGTGCAGGAGCAATACTTTGGCTTCTCTTGCTTGGTTAATAAAAATTTGATTTTGTCGAGAATTACAATGGCTTCTGTGATTGAAGAGATCTTGGTGTCAGTTATTACGATGGTGGTGGTGGTGGTGGTGGTGGTGTGTGGTGGTGGTGGTGGTGGTGGTGATGATGATGATGGTGATGGTGACAACGACGACGATGATGATTATGACAATGACGACGATGATGATGATGATGATAGTTTGGATATATAAACAATTTGCGTTGAAATGGATTTCCAGCCTTCTATGTAATGATAACTACATGTACATGTATATGCAGAGTTTACAGGAACGTTGAATTTGATGTCAAGTCAATATGGATCAATACAATCAAATCCATTGTTGTAATAATTATTGACAATTTATTGTGCTGCTTAATATGCTTATTGACTGCAGGATTATGATGATGATGATGTTGACGACAATGACGACTATGATGATAATGCAGAAGATGATGATTAATGACAATGACATTTTAATGACAATAGAGGCGATGGTGAATGATTTTTGGCTATATGGTGAAGATGGTTGCATGATGATGAGGGATGTCATCATGTTCATGATCATGACGGCCAGGACGGTCACAGCTATGAGTATTTTGGACCTGGTGGTGATGGTGGTGGTGGTGGTAGTGGTGCTGCTGTCTGTCTGTCTGTCTGTTTGTATGCCTGTCTGTCGGTCGGTCTGTTTGTCTGTCTGCTTGAACATTGATCACTGTTTTAGGATTTTGCTAATTGTCTGTAACGCTTGGACCATGGATGAATCCCAGAGTTGCCACTTTTTGATTGTAAGTCTGGCTATGTCCATATCTATCTGTCTGTCTGTATATCTGTCTGTCTGTTTAAGAAACTGTCGGTCTGCATGCCCTCTGTCTTCAAGTTGGTCTTTCTTTGTCTGTCTACGTTTCTGTCTGTTTTCCATCTCTCCATCCATCCATCCATTTCTTCTCCAATCCTCTCTCACTTATTCTCTCGCGGTTCAACTGACAGCCACATTCTCTCCCACCGCTTCCCCTGCCAATTCCACTGTCCCTACCTCTGCCCTGCCACTGCGACCGTCCCTGCCACTGTTCTGCCACTGCCACTGCGACCGTCCCTGCCACTGTTCTGCCACTGCCACTGCGACCGTCCCTGCCACTGTTCTGCCACTGCCACTGCGACCGTCCCTGCCACTGTTCTGCCACTGCCACTGCGACCGTCCCTGCCACTGTTCTGCCACTGCCACTGCGACCGTTCATGCCACTGCGACCGTCCCTGCCACTGTCCCTGTTCTGCCACTGGCCTTGTCACTGCCACCGCTGCTGCTGCTGCTGCTGCTGCTGCTGCTGCTGCTGCTGCTGCTGCTGCTGCTGCTTCTCATCGTCCTAATTGTTTTCCGACATGGCCGCCGTCGTCGCTTAAAGCTCGGTTACGTCTTCGCCTGATCGCGTTCGCCCCGCCTTTCCAGGTCGGTCACGTGCTTCCGGTGTTACCGTTTCCGTCACGGATACTTTCCATCGCCGTCGGAGTGATTCCTCCCCAGAGGATGTTTCGGATGACGGTGGAAGGCGTTGCTATTACTACGGCTCTTGTGTGTGTGTGTGTGTGTGTATATATCTCCTGGAATTGATTCAATTCGAAAGTTGAGTTTGGGATCGACGCTGATGTTCGTGCGATGGATATCAATTCCATGTTCCAACCTTAGTCAGTTGAGGGCCACTCCCTTGACTCGAGGACCCTGCAAGTTGATACATAAGAGCTAGGTCTAGATGGAAACCTCGTGGCTGAGGTATTGGGGCATGGAAGTCATGCACCTTCTGACTAAGCTACTTTCCCTTTGATCTTTCTATCTGTCTGCGTGCCTGTCTGTGTCTGTCAGTCTCTGTCCTTGTTGTCTGTTTGTCTTTATTATTCTGTCCGTCCCGTCCGTTCGTTCGTTAAGATGCCACATAAGTTGACTCGACTTGGCTATACCCTCATCTTTATTTCCTACCAGAAAAAGCTGTTGATTTAGCCACACCGACGACTAAAGGCGCCTGTATAGGTTGGAAAGACAATTATTTAAAGGTGTGTTAATAGTAGCAATGTGAAGTCGTTGGTTTTTGCTTGTATTGTTGACAGAGCGGATGAATCTCACCTTATTCCTTGTTTGAGTACCGTACGGTACCGGGTACACCCTATGTGGAAACCAGTCAATTGACTCCAGAGTTTAAGGACATGTTATATAACAAGAAAGGCAGTTGGTGTTGTCAGAAATTGTATTTATGTCATCTGGTCACCTGGTGCCGTCAGCTCTTGGAGCTATGGCGACAGTCATGATGTATCCTCTACTCTTTTTGTACCTCATGACTGTTTTCTTGGCAGTAGATAAGGGGTGGTTTGCCATTGCCTTCCCCCCGTTTGCCATCCATGCCCGTTCGTTCACCCTCCTTATGGAGAGGCTACTAACAGGTCGCACCACGAGAAGGTGGGCACGGTGGACTTTGATTCGCCAGCCCAGGTCGGTTCCGAGTCTACGCCCCAAATGGGGTCGTCAGTCGGGTCTCCTCCCTGCTCTACTCACGTTAATGAGTGGCTGACGAACCTTTACGACCCAATTGTATTTATGTAGCATATAAAAAATTATATGTCAGTGATTTTTAATGAAAAGTTCCAGAGCTTATATAAGAAAACTTTGAGAACAGTAAACGGTTTCAATATAGGCCTGTAATACTTTATATGAATAATGTATATAATATATAATACTCATATTTAAAGACATATTAACACCTAAAATGATATATGGTCTTTAATTATTAAGGTAACTAAATAATTTTTTCTTTTTTAATAGCTAAATTGACTTATTTTTTATATTTTTGCTGTCACCAAGCAGTATAATTTGGTACCGGCGTACATGTAAGCTGGGAAGTAAACGGCAAGTCCTGCAATACACTGGCCTCGTATCCAGGACCTTGGGATTCGTCCATTGCAGGCTCAAGGCCATTGAAAAGGAGATGAGCCCTGTGTTCCACATGGAACTGGATGGACTTTAATTTTTATTGACTCAGAAAAGGTTCCGGAATGCCATTCCGCAGTGTTCCGTGTGTAAAAGACACTTTGTAATCAAAGTATTTAAAACATCAATAGTGATGAGAATAATAAAATATAGTATCTGAAGACAAATAGGTAAAGGTGTCCAATGTCCATAGCATAATACTGTAAGGAAGGATTAGATTCTGTTAATCAGTAGCGACATGCCTATTGTTTTATTTTAAGGAGATTTTTATAGGGCCCATTCAAGGTAAGCTACTCAGAAGCACTCCCAATCCAACCACCGCTGAATAAGACAGTTTTTCAGTTCGAAAGTTTGGCGATATAATATAGGCCAACATGTGTGTGTGTGTATATCAGTGCGTATATATATATATATATGCGTGTGTATATATATACACATGCATATATATATATATATTCAACATGGCTTTATGAAGCCCTTGCCAATCTTGAAATTGCAATCTTGAAAAAACTGGGAAGTAAACGGCAAGTCCTGCGATACACTGGCCTCGTATCCAGGACCTTGGGAATCGTCCATGGCTGGCTCAAGGCCATTGAAAAGGAAATGAGCCTTGTGTTCCACATGGAACTGAATGGCCTCTTTTATATCGACTCGGAAAAGGTTCCGGAATGTCATTCCGCAGTGTTCCGTGTGTAAAAGGCACTTTGCAATGGACTATTATAATGTGCCAAAGAAATTATCAATGGATGGATGGATCCGATTTGACCAGGGTCTATGACAACAGAGCCCTGTACAGAAATTTGCTCGGCATATTGCAGCACTTAAGAGCTTTTGCACTTGCAGTTTTTAAATTATCAATAGTGATGAGAATTATCAAATTATCAATAGTGATGAGAATTATCAAATTATCAATAGTGATGAGAATAATCAAATATAGTCTCTGAAGACAAATAAGTAAAGGTGTCCAATGTCCATAGCATAACACTGTGAGGAAGGATTCTGTTAATCAGTAGCGACATGCAAACCTTTCAAACAGTGTAAAACGCTCTATACTTTCATGATTTTTTGCCTTCGTAATTCGCGATTTTTGCCTGCGTATACCACTTGGTCTTACTGAGGTGGGTATACGCTGCGTCGGTGTATACCCACGTGTACGGTGTACCCTCGTTTTTTGAGGTGAGTATACGCTGTCATTTTTTCTCAGAGGTGAGTAGGCCTATACGCCGACGCCGTATACCCGCGTATATCCTTCAGTACAGCACTGTATACACATGCATATATATTCAACACGGCTTTATGAAGCCCTTGCCGATCTTGAAATTTGCATCTGGATACCTTTGGCCCATCTAACTATATGAGGCCGCTTATCTTGTCCCAGTTTCTATGTGCTATCTCCTCCTCCTTCTGCATAGGTTTCACAGTTTGTATAAACGCATTATATCCATGGTAATGTTTTCATATGCATGCTCTATTGCTCTATGGTAATATTTGGTGTTCATAGAACATTTTGTTGTATATTTTAGGCATTCTGTCTGTCAGCGTGTTTGTTCATCTGCTTGCCTGTCTGCTTTGCAGGATGGTTGTAAGAACCATTTCTGCCTACTTGACTGTCTGTCTCTGCTTTATTCATCCATCCATCCATGGCGTGCATTCATCCATCCATTCATCCATCCAACCATCCATGATCAAAACCATAACTGTAAATTTGATTGAAACCATGTATATAGCAGTCATGACATCAAAAAACAAGTTCAGTCGGAAAAACCCAGACCAACAACAATGGATCAATAGAACTACAATGCTAAGGAACCTGGGTTCCGCTCGTTGGCCATCTCTAAACAATGAACTAAATTTTGGTAGAGTTGGTAATAATAAGTTAATAATACAATTGTATACGATAAAATATATAGACCCATTCCTAACTGGTTAACTGAGTGTGATTAATGTGACGGAAAAGAATATACCCTCCAATTTTCTCATCAATGCTCTCTAGCTCTCGAATCCATCTATCCACTCTTACTCCATCCATCCATCCATTCATCCATCATTCGATCCTTGGCTGCTGTTGCATGGGTTAGCTTGCAGGCTGAGGGATTGATCAAGACAACTCTTATAACCATGCAAAAACAACAGCAACAACAACACTCTATCCGACGTTCACCTTGCATACATGTGAAAGACTTCTATCCTATCCACACTGTCTTGATCTTTTTGTTTCCAGGACTAGGACTGCATGCTCTGACCCAATTTTGGACGTTTGCTGTGGTGAATAGTATAGCTCCGTTTGGAATGACCTTTCTCGGAATGACCTTTCTCGCTCACTAGGGCTTAACTGCCTGCAGTGCTTCATTAGTCTCATTCTTTAAATGCATTTCTTTTTCAATGGAGTCAGGACTTTTTAAAGAAATTTTAGAACTGCACAACCCCCTTCTTTCCCTTACCATCTTCCATGGTAAATTACTTCCAATTTACTAGTTCTGTAGGTGTACAGACATGCTGCGACAACTGCACAAATCCATTTAGAACCATATTGCACATTTTGACAGAAGAGCCCTGCATGGAGTTTTCATGCTGAGAGAGCCACTGAATACTGTGAATGGTCATTGTATAAGAGAGGTGCTATATAAATATTTGGCTAACACTGTGCATGTATTCGAACGTCATGTACAATATATGTCATATATATATTATATATATATATATATATATATATATATATATATAATTATGTGTGTTCTGTATAATGCATTTGCCAAAATGAGATGATACACTTTTATATGTATATATACTTATATAAATCATATATGTATAATGTTTTTGTATTCTTGTACTTTCTAGACCTACTGTTGTGTTGTATTATTTTATGCTGTGCTGGGCGCCATTAAGTAGAGACACCTGCCTTTCCTTGGTAGGGAAACGTTCAGCTTTCCTGGTATATAGGATGGACTTATGGCATGGAATATATGCTTGTATGGGGTGGGGTCCCGGGGTGGGGGGTATTTCACATTAGTCATTGGTTTTGTTGCTGTGGCTGGAGAGGATGAGAGACAATAAGGGGAGAAGGAGAAGGAGGTGGATGATGATGAGGAGGAGGTGGTGATGGCGGATGAGAGGTATAGGAGAGTGGTGATGAAGAGGTCAGTAATGATGATGATGAGGTGAAGGAGGAGGAGGAGGAGGAGGAGGAAGAGGATGACATGCCGAGCCATGCTGTACTTGACCTTGCCCCGTCGCCATTAGTTGTGATTTGTGTTTGGAGCAACTAACTGGAAGGGGGATGGAAAATCTCAGCATGACTGGAGGGGAGACATGTATCATTGGTAAAGTAAAGATGGTCCGCTCTAACAAAGCAGCTTTACCCCCACCGATAGAAATCATAAAAAGATTTACGAATCTGAAGTATTCTGTAACATCTTTGGTATACGGATATATCTGGATATTCATATAAACGCCCTTAGCACCTCGCAGAGAGGTTTAAATTATGAAACAGTTCTTACGCTACTACGTGCGATTTAGCCATTCAAGACATAGATAGTTAGATACTCCAAAGGCGGAATAGATAAGGTGTGCGACGAGCCAGCTGTGTTGTGTATACATAGCATACTGTGTGGGTGAATGAGATACGAAGACGAATACAGAGAGGAGCTTATTCATGTGCCAAATGCTGGACAGTGGACACATTATATGTCAGAGCAAAAATAAATCGATCAAGACTTAGATGGACTGATCGACAAAACAAGAACGGAGACGAATAGTTGCATCAGAATGTGTGTGTGCGTGTGTGTGTGTGTGTGTGTGTGTGTGTGTGTGTGTGGTGTGTGTGTCACAGTGTGTGCGTGTGTGTGTGTGTGTGTTCAGTGTGTGTGTGTGTTCAGTATACAAAACATGTTTTCAATTCAATTCAAACTTGTTTATTCAAAGAGAGATCAACAGTACAAAATCAGCAAAATAACAAAAAAGAACATTGTGTACAATGAGAATAGGAAGCTATGTTAACTCGCAAGCGTGGTGTGGCGGGTGGTGGTGTGGCGGGTGGTGGTGTGGGTGTAAGTAAGGAGGAGATCCCTGAGAAAGGGTTACCCAGAAAGAGAGTGATCCCGCTAACATGGACAATCACAGCACATGCATGTCGTATGAATTAGAATATTAGATGATGGAGTGTAGTAGTTTTAGGCAATAGCCTAGAAACGAGTGTAAGAAACCAAGGAAGGAGGGCTGTATTGCAATTAGGCTACTTGTGGTATTAGTTAATCTAGTGTCAAATACATACTAAGGGGAATAGATACATACTGATTGCCTGCTATAATTACACAGGTTACACAACCCCATTATGCAGCTCCCTTCTATATTACCCCCGTCCTCCTGTTTCCTTCTGCCCCTCGCGTTTCTTCCCCATTTTCTTTTTTTCAATCCTGATGGTCTTCCCGCCATTGAATTGTCAGTCGGTTGGCCGACATTAACGATCATCGTCGTCGTATAGGCGTCACTTTTAGGGATAATTTGCCATAATTAACATCGCTTACTTCACTTAATGCAAAGACCAAGGCTCGTAAAGATATTCGAAACGTCACGTTAATATATGACGTCACGCCGACGCGCGCAAACCAACACAGAAGTGGTAAACGGCACAGGATGCGAAATGTTACATATATACGTGCACACTGCACAGTGTATACGCGTGAAGGCGCTCGTCACTTGAACCACAGCTACGCTATCTAGGCTATATCTATTCTGTGCTGGAATTAATTCAATCAAGCAATCAATCGTAATTTATATAGCGCCTCTTCAAGGTACCTACTCAGAGGCGCTCCCGACCGAAATCAAGCGAAACAACCAGTCTTCAACAGTTTGTGAAATTGAGAACAACTTGGGAGGTGTCGCATAGTCGAGGGAAGTCCATTCCAGGTGGTTGGACCAACCACAGAGAATGAACGTCTCGGCATTGTTGCAGAGCGAGTGAAAGGAACCATTAAGTCACCATGGACAGCAGAGCGTAGTTCGAGAATTTATATAGCGCCTCTTCAAGAAACCCACTCAGAGGCGCTCCCAGCCCAGCCACAGCTACAAAAAGCAGGATTTGAGCGACTTAAAAGGCAGGTGAATCTATAGCTTAGGCATAAGTCTCAAGGTTAGTGGGAGGCCATTCCAGATAACGGCACCCCAAGTAGAAAAGGCTCGGCACTGTCTGGTAGAAGTGTGAGCTCGACAAACCAAAAGCTCCCCCTACCCGGTTGTCGCAGAGCGAAGAACTCTACGGGCTGCAAGGTCGGCAAAGGGTATACATACAGATATGATCGAGCACAATCAAGACGGAATTAACACAGAGTTTTGATTTTAGGGTTCAGTAATTTACTTTCTCATGGTAGATATGTAGGATTGATTTTTTTTAAAATTGATTGATTGATTGATTGATTGGCTGATGTGTGAATAAGTCTCATATGTGGGATTCTCTGTACCATTTTGTTTCTTATAATTAGGGCTGCGGATTTGAAGGGTGAAGATATTGAAGAAAAGGAGGGGAGGGGAAGCCTGTGTTTCTCGCTCTCCCTCTCCCTCTCTCTCTCCCTCTCCCTCTCCCTCTCTCTCTCCCTCTCCCTCTCCCTCTCCCTCTCCCTCTCCCTCTCCCTCTCTCTCTCTCTCTCTCTCTTGCTCTCTCTCTCTCTCTCTTGCTCTCTCTCTCTCTCTCTCTCTCTCTCTCTCTCTCTCTCTCTCTCTCTCTCTCTCTCTCTCTCTCTCTCTCTGAATTTCTCTTTCTGTCTTTCTTTCCCCTCCCTGCTTCAGAGAACCCGCCTCGTTCGCCAAGACAAAGAAAATGAAGCCATAGACCTACTCGGGACTTCTATATAATAGGGGTTAGCGTTAAGACTGCTTTTCTTGCTTTTATCATAATCATTGCATGGTTTATGTTTGAGAGCAGTGGTGTGGAGATCATATAAATAATTTTAAAAATTATATGGCAGTGGCGATGCATCTCATGTGAAGTGGGAACACTGGAACAGACGCTTTCTCGTCGTTACCTTCCACCACAATTGCACCGTAGTTTTTTTATAGCGGATATTGGAATGTCCATACCATACCTGTTGCCGTTTTCCGTTGAAGAGACAACGCGCTTTGCCGTTATATTGGTTGTCTGTCGCCAATGTTGTCATCTGTGGGAGAGGAGAAGGTATGGAGGAGGAGGAAGGTATGGAGGAGAAGGAGGAGGAGGAAGAAAAAAGAGGACGGGAGGGTGAAACTGCAGTATTGGGGACCGTGTGTGTGTCGGTTAGGTAAGGCGTCGTGCGAGTCGGTTAGGATCAGGTTACGCGTCGTGAGGGTCGGTTAGGATCGGGTTAAGCGTCGTGAGGGTCGGTTAGGGTTAGTGTTAGGGTTAGTGTCGTCATTAGATACTATATTTATACTATACTAAGATAATTGTGTATACTTCGGACCTTGATACTGCAGTTTCACCGAGGGGAGTAGTTGAAGGAGAGAGGGAGATATCGGAGATAACAACAAAAGCAGAGAGAGACAGAGAAAAATAGGTGTAGAGAAAAGAAGAGCCAGAAACGTTAGTCAGACGAATTGAAGGAGACTGCAGAGCGCAGACAGAAAAAAACAGAAAGACTGACACAATTATAGGAAGAAATACGTAGAGGGTCAGAGGCAGAGAGATTGTGTGGAGACAGAAGCAGAGACAAAGAGACGGACGGACGGATGGAGAAAGAGAGACAGACAGACAGACAAAGAGTCATGGACATGAACACACAGAGAGAGACTGAGAGAGAGACAGACAGACAGACAGACAAAGAGTCATGGACATGGACACAGAGAGAGAGACTGAGAGAGAGAGAGACAGAGACAGACAGAAAGTCATGAACATGGACAGAGAGAGAGAGAGAGAGACAGACAGACAGACAGACAGACAGAGACAGACAGAAAGAGAGAAAGAGAGAAATAAAGAGATGTGCATGTATGTATACATGCATAGTGACAGAATGAGAGGTACTTGTATGCAGATTAGTAATGCGGCGGTAGTACCGCAGATGCTGAGGATTGGAGGAGTTGTGAGCCGCCGTCGTTACCACTGCTGCTGTAGTTGATGTACGTATACATGTAGATGGATGTAGATTGTAGATGCATAGACTACCACACGCCGTTCTCTCTCTGTCTGTCTGTCTCTCTCTCTCTCTTTCTCTCCGTCTCTCTTTTTCTGTCTCTGTCGGCTTTGCCTACTGTGTCGCCTGAGCTTTCTGCTCGGAGATTTGTGCTTGGAGAATTTTATCGCGCGCGGACATAACGAGCCGCCCTTCCTTCACTTAGGCGAGATTTTGACGACCCGCTGGGATTCTGCCGCAGCGTTGTGGCGGCGACGACGGAAAATATCGGAGAGAGGATTACTTCTGGTTTTACGAGCAGCACAGCTTCTTAGCGCAGTGTCTGCGGAAAATAGGATGGCTATGGATCGACTGCTATAATATAATCGGCTGTGAAATCGTTGCGAGTCGGAGAGTTAACTTCGTTTTATGAACTGTTTGTTGCTTCTTCTTCAGTCGATGTTTATCTGCGATGTTGAAAAGTAATGAATTCTGATGGAAGGCGAATAATCTAGCGATCGGTTTCGTTAACTGCTGTCGCTCGGTTCATCGATCCCTGGTTTCATTATCTTTCAAGGCTCGACTATATATGTAGGGCCTACAGTCTGTGTGTTTAAAAGTTCTGGAAATAGGTTTTATCCGAATCTTAGCTCGTTCAGTTGGATGATTTTGCTCACTGTTGGAGCCTATGTATTTGACATTCACGAATGAGAAAGAATTTTTTTTGGATTTAAGATCAGCTCAAAGTCTTATGTTGGACGTTGATTGAAAATGATGGAAATAGCATTCGTATTGTATGTGATGTGGAAAACGTGTAAGATAGTAATCCTATTACATGTGACTTGGTGGTAAGCTTTGGAAAATAGCTTTTGTTGGATCGTCGTGACACACAAGATTTCTATCGGCGAATCTACGACTTCTTCCTGCCGATAACTTACTGCCGCAGACTGAACTTTAGTAGGTATTACAAATTTCATCTTGTCAACTTGTACGAATCAACATTAAGCATTGCTTATTTTTGTTTTTGTTTCAGTTATTATTATTATTATTTAAATTTTGTTTGACCGGAGGTATTTAGGATCCTTCAGGGACTTCATTGCTAACTATTGTTTCAAAACTAGTCCAGAATAATGTCAGGCCCTGTCTTCAGGATTTGAAGAGAAAGTTCCTTTAAAAGCGACGAAGTTATAGCGCTGCATGTTGACAGACAGGCGCTGGAAAAGAAAAGTTGCTTCGCATCTGTCACCAATTAATGGACGAAATAGAATGGAATGCGTTTGCAGATTACATATTCTTATTATTATTGTTATTATTAATACTACTACTACTGCTGCTACTACTATTACTACTAGCCTACTGCTATTGTTATTACTATTGTCATCAAGCAGTGTTTAATCTAATCACTCTGCTTTGGGGGATTCAGGTTTCTGGGGGGTGGGGACAAAAGGCTGTTCGGACAGATGGCAACCTCTTGGGCGACTCCCTTTGATTATTCCAGTATTTTTTTCTGATGGTCTTTTAGTCTTTGTCAAGATAGAACCCGCAGGACAACATCAAAGGTGACTAGAGATGTCTGGAGATGTAATGGGAGGAGGCTGAAGAACTGGCGATGGACAGAGAAGAGTGGTGGGCGTTGCCAGATGTGCCAACCTGCGCGGGAAGAGCTAAGCCTAAAAGCAAAGTTAAAATATGGCAAATCCCCGAAGTAATTTCTTTTCGTTGAAATCTGATAACCTTTTTATTTTAGTATTATTTATTCCTTTATTCTATTAGTGGATAACACGAAAAACACTTTCATCGTATCATAGCAGAGCCTTTCATGTAATGCAATACAGATGTATAAAAAACTGCTCTGAAATTTTTTTTCGGGGGCGGGAGATGTCATTCCTGGGGGAAGCTTTCACCTTGGATACTCATAGATTAAATACTGATCAAATCTGATACCGATTAAAATGAAATTAATTGTTTTGAATACATGTTAAGCCATACAAGAACGCAATAAATCTCTCGTCATGATGAGGAGAGAATTATTGCGTTCTTGTATGGTTTAACACGGATTCAAAACAATTAATTTCATTTTAATCGGTATCTGATTTGATCAGCCATTGATGTGAAGTCATAGGCGAAGACAGTCATAGATGTCGAAAACGATGTTGACAGAATAAAAAACGGGGAAAAACGTCGTTTTTTCATGAATGTAAAAACCGATGAAAATAAAATAAAATAAGGGAAAAACGTCGTTTTTTCGAAAAAATAAAAAACGACAAAAAACGATAAAAAACGGAAACGGAAAATAATTTGCCTTTGTTTCATGTGAAACTTCATTTTAAGCTTAAAAACCTTGCTTATGCAATTTTATCTTAATCTGCAAATAACATAGCTTTATTATAAGGCCGAAATTAATTGGTATAAGTAACATTAATCTACCACTGTTATTTTTCTTATAACTTTGGTATGATAGGAAATTCAGAAAAATTAAAGGTATTGAAATGTTTTCAAATTTAAATTGTAAACATAAGTCCACAATCCACATATGTTCATGCTGATCGACATAACGCAATTAAAAACAATTACATAATGACACTATAATTAGCTGAATCCTTGAGAGTACGGTGAAAACGTATGGAATATCATATAAAATTTGAAATTAAGGAAAATAATAATAGACAGTAAATAAATAAAAAAATAACCTAAGAAATAAAAAACGATGCGAAAAATAAAAAAACCCAAAATGACTTTTTGGGAGAGAATAAAAAACGAAAAAACTTTTTTACAGCTATGGTTTTATTCGAAAAAATTAAAAACGGGAAAAAACGACAAAAAGGAAGTGGAAAATAATTTGACTTTGTTACATCTTAGGACGCATTTTAAACTTAAATACCTTCTTTATGCAATTTTTTGTCTTAATCGGCAAATAACACACCTTTTTAGTAGTCCAAAATTAATTATGAGTGACATTAATCTGCAAAAAACTGGTTCAGTACCTTGCTCTAAAGTACTGTAATATGCTGAGCAAATTTCTGTCCAGGGTAACGGCCTCTGTTGTCATAGACCCTGGTCAAATCGGATCCATCCAGTTAGCATATTTTTTCTTACAACTTTAGTTTAATAGGAAATTAAGAAAAATTAAAGGTATTGAAATCTTTTCAAATTTAAATTGCAGACAGAGGTCCGTATGCATGTACTTCTTGCTGATCAACATAATGCAATTAAAATCTAATCAGAAGTAAAGACTCTAGATGTGTGCTAAATTATATATATATATATATATATATTATTTAAAATTGTTACTTTTATATGCCTGAAAAGTTTATGTCAAAATAACTCCTATAAATGTTATTTCTTGTAGGTGCCTACTGTTATGTATTTCTCACATGATGATGTTAAACAATTAATTGAGAATAATATTCAGCTGAATCCTTGAGGGCATAGATTGAGTATTCGCATATTACGAATATTAAGATTTTCAAATATTCACGAATATTAACGAATATTAAAACTGCCAACGAATATTATATTCGTAAAATATTATGTTCTTTCAAGAAATTCTTTATTCTTAATTCTTATTTTGTTATTAATGAAAATGTTTAACTTTTACTGAATGAAGTGTACACAATTGAGTTAGCCTATGCATAGGCCTATAATCAGTTAAGTTACAATAACTTTGATAGATTTATTGTTAAAAACTTCAAGGTCTCTGCTGGGTCTGGCCAATGTGGCCATGTGGCATTTATAATTATCACATTCGATACTTAATGTTAGTCAGTTTGTCTTGGAGACTTCTGACCATACTCCCTTACTGAAAAGAGTCAGAGTCACCAATGGCAGTTGGCAAGTAGCAGCAATAGTAGGCTAAATTAGAAATAAACTTTAATTGCCTATAATAGTAACTGCAAATTGATAGAGTAATTTATATCAGTGTAGCAAGATGAGTAAATATAAATGCCAACGCAGGAAATAATAATACAAACAAAAATTATCCCGTTATCTGCAAATTGAGTGCATTGCAGATTTTAATTTAGCATTGCCCGGAATACGAGTGAATGTCGTGGAGACATACAGAAACTTAAACTGCTTTACCGCGTAACATTGCGGTTTCGATGGTTCACTTAGTCCGTTAACGAATATTTGCGAATATTTGCGAATATTAAAATATCTTAATATTCACGAATATTTACGAATATTAAACCCAAAAGTCACGAATACTCGATCTATGCTTGAGGGTACGGTGAAAATTTAAGGAATATCAGACAAATATAAATTTAGGAAAAATAATAACAGACAGTAAATGAATAATTGAATAAAATTACATAATTTTTTTTAAAACACTAAAAGGATACGAAAAAACACCGAAAAAACGACGTTTCTGGAAAAATAATTAAAACAATGATAAAAAACTTGTAAACAACTCTGGGTGAAGTGTATTTATGAGGGGAAAATCTATCTTCAGTGGCTGATAATGATATAGTGGAGTTCTGATTACTATATCGTCATCGTAATCTCAAGATTTTTGCAGCACCTAAAATAAAATCAAAGTCATGAAAACCGGTTTATTTGGAGGTGGACAGTGGAACAAAGTTGATTGATATGCAGTGTTTAATCTAGTTCCTCTGCTTGGGTGGGGGGGATTTGGGTTTCTGGGAAAGGGGCACGAAAAATGGCCGTTTTGGGGCGGACAGCAACCGCCGACCGGTCAGTGAGGATGATTAGCCAGGCATCAACAACATCCTCTGACCGGAAATTTTCTGACGACCTTTTTATTCTTTTTCTTAGTACTTCATTGCTTCTGATGATGATGGGGAAACCTTAACACAAATAAACTTGTCGAATTGTTTATGGTGGGGGGAGGAAAATGTTGTATATATGCTTTTTCTGGGAGGGGAATGATACGTCTATACATGTGTACAAAACCTCTACAATTTTTTGAGGGGATGAGGACATTTTCATGATTGGGGGGTGGGGGGGACTTCACCCCAGAGAAGTCTAGATTGAACACTGATTGATGGGTAAGACCTGATTGAGGCTGATATGAACAGAGGCAGAATTATAAAGGAGTAAAGGGATTGTTTTGAGTAAAAGACATTCTGAACCAATGGGAGAGAGAGAGAGAGAGACAGAGAGAGAGAGACAGACAGACAGACAGACAGACAGACAGACAGAGAGAGACAGACAGAGAGACAGACAGAGACAGACAGAGACAGACAAAGACAGACAGAGGGAGAGACAGAGAGACAGACAGACAGACAGAGACAGACAGAGACAGACAGAGAGAGAGAGACTGGTTTTATCCGTCAACCTGTCGATAAAAATCCTATTCGCCGACTCGATGTGGACTGGCATTTAATCTCGTTTCCTGGCAACTCGTGGAGACAGGAAATCATATTATCGAATGAAGACTGCCACTCACTCACACACTCACGTGCGTATGCTTGTGAAGCGTGCATTGTCTGGTTGGCATGGTAGAGACAATAGCCTCTGGCCTCAATCCTTGCTGCTTCTGTAGAAGTCAGTCAGTCGTCTGGTATAGTAGCCTATCTATTAACTGGAGTGCGTGGCCTGTTATGCAGAGGGCTTGACATTTCTCTCTCTAAGGATTTCTTTGTGTATGGGGATATCTTGATCTTAATCAGATACTTCACTCAGAATTGCTCAGCAACTTTGGTTAATACTTGGTCATGATTAGAATAATATATGGTGCTTATTAATTATCACCTTATCTGTTCTCATGACCTACATGGCAATATTACGATATAAAAATATAGATAGCGTGGAGGGGCAACGGTAAGAATCGTGGTGAGAATGGCATCGCACATCTACGGGTGGTGAACCCATGGTTTGATGACACCTTCCTGTAGTCAAATAAAATATTATTGTGATGTTGTGTTGCATACAGCATAATTGTATTACTTGCTCCTCATATTCATAGTCCTGCTTTTACTTGTCCTCTGTCATCATCTTCATCATTAGGTTGTTTTCATCGTTTTCATCTATTGTATTGTATTGTATTGTATTGTATTGTATTGTATCTGACCATTTATAAAGCGCTTCTCACAACAAGAGCCTTTCAGAAGCGCTCCCAGTGAGTTCAACCCCGAGAAAACAGGCAAGTTTTTAGACGAGAGAAAGACGAGGAAAGACTACCAGAGAGGATGGCAGACCGAACTGATGGGATAACTGATTGATCTATATATGGGCTGTTCAGCATATAACCATATAGTCATCACCTTCATCCCCCCCCATCCGTTCTTGGCATCCTGATCTGAATGATTACCATGTATTTGCATTTATAGGTCTGTCCGTCATTCTGTGAAATCCAACTGTTTTCAGAAATTGGTTTTGACCTTTGACACCAGGCCAGTTTGTCACTTACGGACTTACCATGAACGCAGCAGCTATGCACATGAACATTTACATAACTCCTCTTAAGAATGTGTGTGTGTGTGTGTGCGTGCGTGCATGTATGTGTGTGTGTGTGTGTGTGCGTGCGTGTTTTTGAGCGTGTGTTATGTCAGGGCATTGTCTAAGAGGTAGCCTATAAAGATGCAACTTAGGTTGTGAATGTTAACATAAGTTCCTCCCCCACCAACGAGACTGGTTAGGATGAGGGTTGTCTAATGAATCTGCAAAACGAAAACGGTAGAAAAAGACTGACAGAAATCTGAATACTGAGCAAAGTCGAAGAGAAGCTTTTGCTGCTAAAAAAGGTCCTGAAAAATCTGAGGAACTAAAAGATGCTGCGTGTGAAGAATCTGAAAAACGTTAGCAAAGGGAGTGGAATGGCTGAATGAAGAAATATGACGTTGACCCACCTTTCCATTTGTATTCTTCTTCTGACTGCCGTCGTCGTTGTGCCTTCACTGTGCTTGCTATAGCGTCCCATCCACAGTGGCAGTTTGAGATGACCAACATTTCGTACATGATGTTGACGTGGGTTGTTGCCAAGCGTTCGTTGACGAGTCATGCAGAAAATCCGAATGATTGATCCAGAATTAATGAGTTTTTGAGAAGCACTGCAGGTCGAAGTCTGCAGATAGAAAAAAGGCGGAGTGTATGGAGGATCGACATACTTGTAACCCAAAGCTTAGTCAGCGGACATATATGGCCTACGTTTACCTTCAATTGTCTATCTGATCATTTTACAACCACCTGAGTTTAATTAATTAATTATTCAAGAATGCTTAACTGCCGTATGTTTACCTGTTTGACCATACTTTGAGCAATTCAGTGGCTCACCTTGATTGATGGGGAATTCGGTTGTTGCTATATTTAGATTCTATGTTTAGATCCTATAGTATACCAGCGAAGTGCATTGACAAGTGTACATTGCTATTCGGGAGGAACTCTGCGTTAGTTAAAACTCTATAGTGTAGTACACTGTAGTGTATAGTAGCGAGAGTTCGTTATTAAAACGTAGTAAAGAAGTAACCTTTATGGATGCATGAGTACAACTATACTCTTCAACTTGATTGAAGAATTTTCGACATCGTTGTGGACTTTTTTAATTGATTCTGCTGGCATAATCAGGTAAGCTTATAGTTGATGCAATGATGTTATGAGGCAGAGTATTTACTGAAGGAGGTGGAACAGTAACTGGAACCATCATAAAGGTTAGTCGTTTGTGAGCTCAGGCAATGCCTTATTGAGGATGGGATATTATTCAGGTGGAGTTTTAGTCAATGCTCTGCATATCAACCCTCATAGGATATCATTTCCAGGAGGATTGGCCTTAGGTTTTTGACACTTGAGTGACAGCCCATCACAACAGCAGAGACACATGTATAGGTAACGGTATCCCATATATGCTTCAGGTGGCAGATCTCAAATCCGAGGTGTCGTATCTCAGATGGGATCTGACTGAATTTGACCCCTGACTGCATTTTGTGTCCTTACCACTGCAGCTTTGTAACTGTGTGTTGTTGTTGTTTTTCTTGTTGTTGTTGTTGTTGTTGTTGATGTTGTTGTTGTTGCTATTGGTATGATAAGATTACTTTTATTAATTCTTTTCGTATTATGGTTATTCTTTATTATTTGTATTATCACAGTTGTTATTTTTTTATAATGGTGGTGATGATGGTGATTTTGGTGTTGTAGTAGGAGTTGTTGTAGTAGTATTATCAGTTGAATTCATGGATGTTTTAGTAGTGACTGTGTACTATAGTTGTGATAGTAGAAGTAGTAATACTATAGTAGTATACTGGTAATAGTAGTTATGCAATTAATTGAATAAGATATCAGCAGTAGTCGATTTGCTTATAGGAAGGTTTCATTACATTACATTACATTACATTCATCAGAGATGTTTAAAACAGAGGACCTTTCTTTCGATTCTCTTCTTTAACGAATGAGTACATCGACTGTACACTGTCCGTGTGATGATGAGACTGTGAGGGAGAGGACTGACCACCCATGGCCCTCCTCATATGCTGAGGCTGAGAAAATGAAGTCGCTAGCACCTCATGCGAATGGCTGCTTCAGCACTATCCAAAAGACTGCTCTTCTTCCCCCACCATTTATTTTAAATCAACATACGTAACATAGGTGGGGTGCGGTTGTGTAG
Source organism: Lumbricus terrestris (assembly GCA_949752735.1). Taxonomy (NCBI): domain Eukaryota; kingdom Metazoa; phylum Annelida; class Clitellata; order Crassiclitellata; family Lumbricidae; genus Lumbricus; species Lumbricus terrestris. Next base: position 24,060,623 of record OX457041.1, on the reverse strand, counting down.
TGAGTATGTTCGTTGCCTTGCAGCCGAATGGTTCCAGGTTCGAGTCCACCTCAAGTCGCCACGTAAGAACCTTGGGCAAGTCATTCACTTGCAATTG
>OX457041.1:24045526-24055526 GCA_949752735.1 Lumbricus terrestris | reverse complement strand
TTGTAGTGGTGGAAGAGGTATTTTCGGTGAGAATAGTGGCCTATAATAGGCCTATTGATTGATTGATAATTGTAACCGCACATGTGTGTATATAGTAGCAGAGACTGTAGCAATGGCGAGATTTTCCGGAAATTGAGGTACAATAAGTTAACGATTACTAGAAATGGCCCCATATATATAATTGTCTATCATGGACTCCGTGATCAGACTTTATTAGTAGACCGAATACTATTGCTCAGAAACAACAACACGGCTCAGTCAATGTCGCTAATAATGTAGCACCGCCGTCATTATACATTGGCCTGCATACATGATATTGTCCACTGATAATTAGCTGATTAGGACCGTCGTAGTCCTTACAATGTCGTCGGGTGGCCTGGTTTTAGCTTCACCATAAAGATGTCTCTAAAAGTCTCGTCTCCATTAGTGTCGACAAACGAACTCTGCTAGTAATTAGTACACCGCCGTACACTGCTTATGAGTAATGGTGCAGTGAGGGCTATAGAGGACTGGACACGCGCGCCCTCTTATGTCAGGGACACTTCCGCTGCCTGCCTGTCTGCCCTCAGGGCTTCAACAAGGGCTGCTGTACATACAATCCTACAATATTGGACATAGTGAAGTGTGAACAGAGTTCTTGGACTATGAGCATCGAGTCGACTATGTCTGCTATGAACAGAGACTGTATAGTTGATCAACCTCTCCACCTTCTGTGCATTCAGTCGTCACTGCAGGCGTGCTTTGGATTTCTGTCGTCAACACCGTCACCGCGCCTTCTGCTGCTCGAAAAAATTACCAATTTGCCCGAATCAATATTTAACGTACGCCCGGGGTGTACTTGGTTGCTACGTCCGCCGCAATCACGGAGGTTGTGGGGGGGGGGGGTGCATGAGGGGGGGGGACAAAAGAGCGCAATGAGTCTTGACTCTGTTGCCGTGACCGATGGACTTGCAGACTGACCGACCGGCGATCATTGGAAGACAAAAGCCGACCATTTACGGCTCTTATGCTCCGGCGGCGGCGGCGTCGGCAGGTATTTAAAAACGTGCGTCGTAATTTTCAGTTGTTTGAGTATTGACGATTTGACGTGATTAGACGGTTCATTGTGATGTGCCATCAAAATGGCTTCTGCCTTGTCCAGTCAACACCGATGCAGCCATAGAATAGGCGGTTGTGATTAATGGCGGCTAATTTATTGTTGTTGTTGCTGCTGTTCTTGCTGCTGATGTTGTCGTTGTCGTTGTTGTTGTTGTTGCTGTGTCTGCAATTTTTTGAGGTTTCGCCATTCTGTATTACCTGTCATTTTGTCCATATATCTTAGACCCAGGGGCCAACGACCGTTTATACACATGCAGGACCAGAATCTTCTTCTTTTATTTCGTTGTACAAGTTTTGGACGATAGCCTATTATTGGAGTACGGGAAAATTTGACATCTTCTTTACAAAATAAAAACATTAAATTAATTGCATTTGTGAAGTCACATTGACAAATAATTATGTTTGCAAAATAAAAAAATGCCTTTTTTGGAGTTTCAAAGCATAACCTTTAGCATTAGAGGCGGAATTTTAAGTCGGGTCGACATCTATGGTTGAGAGCAGTGCTTAAAATGTGGCGGGGCGGTCATGGACGGCGTCCAGGCACTTGTTTTCAAATCTCTATATGCCGTCCTGCCACTTATTTGGCCAACACACGTGAAAAAGTAACGGGCGTCCAGGCAATTGTTTTCAAATCTCTATATGCCGTCCTGCCACTTATTTGGCCAAAACACGTGAAAAAATGACGGGCGTCCAGGCAATTGTTTTCAAATCTCTATATGCCGTCCTGCCACTTATTTGGCCAAAACACGTGAAAAAATGACGGGCGTCCAGGCAATTGTTTTCAAATCTCTATATGCCGTCCTGCCACTTATTTGGCCAAAACACGTGAAAAAATGACGGGCGTCCAGGCAATTGTTTTCAAATCTCTATAGGCCTATGCCATCCTGCCACTTATTTGGCCAACACACGTGAAAAAGTGACGGGCGTCCAGGCACTTGTTTTTACACTTTAAGCAATGGCTGAGAGTGAAGTAGACTTCCGCAACATGTTCACGAGATTCCAGTCCTGTAATACAGCTATGTCTTTGAGCCTTATATGCATGTAGGCTTTGTCTTTGTACTGCACTTGAGATGTAATGTAATGTCCGGTTATGAAGACTTTGTGGCAATAATAATTATATAATATTATGTGTACTTTGAAGTGCATTTTATTTAATTAAACTGTGTGTCATCTTTGATTGTACATATACATTGCCCATCAAAGATGACATGCACTGCACTGCATCTCACGTGTTTTGTTTAGAAACGCACCCTATGTTAGTTAATCAATTATGACAAGTGATCTACCGTAATCTCATCAGCTGCCATATAAACATAAAATTATTCTTTCTGTAATTTTCTACACCCATCCTAAGGTAAATTCAATAGACATGGTTAAGGACATTCTCAGGTATTATATTTCCATTTGATCAACTGCTTTTTGTAACTGATAGACATGTGTCTATCAGGTTTTTTACAAATTAAACGAATATGATAGGTATTCTAAGACAACAACTCATGGCAGATGACAATGTGCTTTTGCATAAAACCAGGAATGTTTTAGTATTTTAAAAGTATTTTATCATTAAATGATGTGAAAGAGAATTCCTTGAAGGTGACGGATCTTCAAATGCTGTTGACTGAATTAGTGGTCGTCACAAAATGTTAACAACTTTAAATGAATTCAAGAATTGGTCTTCTGAAATTTTTAATTGAAACAATAATATTACGACCATGCAAATTTTTATGCAATAGACAATATGCAGTTGCTGCATGCGAGCAATCTGAGTATGCCACTCACAGTAAACAATTCATTTTAAAAAGTGCTCTGCCGCCTAACCCAATAATACGATGGAGGGGTGTTGGAACTGATATTTGACAACCGGCGGCGAGACCACATTATATTGCATGAAATATGGCAGTCATTAATTTCAAGAGTTTAGTTGACGATGAAGCTGCAATAGACTGGAGAGAGAGAGAGAGACAGAGAGAGAGACAGAGAGAGACAGACACACACACACAGAGAGAGAGAGAGACAGAGACAGAGAGAGAGACCGTGCTTTGGTTTGACACAACCTTTATATAAACCGATCGACTGCATCAGCAGCTTATTTAGCGGGTCGTTCCACTGGGACAAACGTTGCGCTGACGTCTCGTGAAGTGGAGAGAAAGACCAACGAACGAACGAACGTTCGGTCTGCTTAGAATGGAAATTGGCCATCTGGTGACGAGAGCAGGAGGAGGAGGAGAGCAGGAGGAGGAGGAGGAGGAGAGCAGGAGGAGGAGGAGGAGACGAGGAGGAGGAGAGCAGGAGGAGGAGGAGGAGAGCAGGAGGAGGAGGAGGAGAGCAGGAGGAGGAGGAGGAGAGCAGGAGGAGGAGAGCAGGAGGAGGAGGAGAGCAGGAGGAGGAGGAGAGCAGGAGGAGGAGGAGGTGATGAAGGAGGAGATGATGAAGGAGGAGGTGTTGGAGGAGGAGGAGGAAGAGGAGGAGTCTTATTAAGGCGAATGTGTGCTCAATGGTCGGTCGGTCAGATCTATATGTGTCTATGTTTTAGGCCTGTTTCTTGCCAAGTCCCTCCCTGTCTATATATCAGTGGTGTAGCCAAGGGGGGTTTCGGGGGTTAAAACCCCTCATTGGCCTAGGGGAAAAGTTTTTTTAAAGGTTATTTATCCACTTAAATAAGAAAAACAAAACAATTGCTTGTAGTAACAATTGGTTTTCTTACTTTATTCCCTTTGCTACTTTATTCCATTTTTATTTACTACTAACTGTACCCGGCCACGCGTTGCTGTGGCTGAAAGACCCTCCCTCCCTCCCTCCCTACCTCCTTCCCCTGCCTCCCTCTGTCCCTCCCTACCTCCCCTCCCCTCCCTCCCGTTTCCTCCATCCCTGCTCTCGCTCCCCTCCGCTCCCCTTCCTCCCTCTTCCTCCCGCACCCTCCCCTCCCTTCCTCACTCACCCCTCTCTTCCTTTTCTTTGTCCCTCCGTCCTTCCCCGTCCGTCCGTCCGTCCGTTGTCGTTCCGTCCGTCCGTCCGCAAAACTTTCCTAGATCCTTGATATATTGCGCTTTTTCGAAAAAAAGCATATTAAAAACTCTGGCGATCGAATTCGAAAGGAACGTTGTGTGAAAATCTTAAAGCAATCGGTGAAGAGATTCTTGATTTTGTTCAAATCAACAGTTGGATAAATATATGCGCTATAAAAATGGCTATAAAAGGAAGCATGCATGTGCGCTATAAATAGACGGTCGTATTCGAAAGCAACATTGGGTGAGATTTGAAATCGACATCGCTCGAATAGATCGCATAGTTGTGTTTTTTGGGTTGTAAAGATTGCGCTTTTCCCCAAAAGGCATTATAACAACACGCTTATGTTCGAATGGAACGGTTTGCGAAAATTTTGAAAAGAATCGGTGAAGAACTTATCGAGTTCTGAGGCCACAAAAAGTAACGTTTTACATTTTTATTTATATAGATAATACTGTTGGGTTGGTTTCCGAAAGGGTATCCGGCCAGGCCAAAAAAACATGAAAAATTCCTTATATATATGTATATATATATATAATGTTTCTATCTGTCTATAAATTTTGTGTGCCTGTCTCTCTTTGTCTGTCTGTCTGTCTGTCTGTTTGCCTGTCCAATCGTTCTCTCTTTCTGTCTGTCTGTGTTTGTCCATCTATCTGTTTCTTCTGACTTGCAAGTGTGTCTTTGTTTGAGTATGCATGCAGTATGCAAGTATATATATATATATATATATATATATATATATATATATATATATATATATATATAAATAAAAGCGTATTTGTGTGCTATAATATATATATATATATATACAGTTATAGACGTAATTATGTGCGGTTCGTTTTGTATACCTTTGTATATATATATGCATGTGCAATTGTGCATATATATATATATATATATATATATATATATATATATATATATATATATATATATATATATGGACATTGTATATATCATACGTTAGAGAACCTCTCAAAATGGCGGGAAAACGGCCATCCAGTGGGCGCTGCTTAGAGATGTGAACAGACGGCATTATTTATGCCCTGCTTTCGTTTCTGCTACAGTTGACCTTTCTCTTATTTGTGTGTATGTGTATGAGCAGTGTTTAATCTAGTCCCCTCCTCTGGGAGGGGGAATTCAGGTTTCTGAGGGAAGACAATCGAGCGTCCGTGAGATGTGTAGCACCCGCCGAGACCGGAAGGGAGATGGGATGGGAGGGTTCACAGTCCCTTCCCAACATATAGGCTACTTTTTGAATTTCCACATTGCAATGGCAGCATTTTAAGGTGTGATCTTATCAAAATAGCTGTACTTTTTAAGTGCTTTTAAGAGTGGCCAAAGACTTCAATAAATATATGCAATACCTAAAAAATATTTTTTGCGGGAGTTTCCACACTGTAATGGTACCTTTGAAAATGCCATTTTAGCACAATAACTCCATTATTTCAGTACTGATAAAAAGTGTTTTAGGATTTCAATATAATATATATAATTTTATATATTATATAATTATAATTGCAACAAAAATATCTTTATGTATCGATTTCAGCAGCTCAGTTCTGCTGTTGCTGGGTTATTCTAATGAATAATGAGTATAATTATATGACACCAGCTGACTTTTCGGCACTATAATCAGCTTATCTCTTTTTCACAATATGGTCCTGAATTGCTGACCAGGGCACACTTTCCGAAATCATATTTAATGGTACTCAAATCAACCAAGAACTAATAAACTACCAGTACCAAAATCGGAAAGCCACATGTATAGTAGCCAAATGATGTTGTTTTACTAGGTGTTCAAGTAATCAGCCAAAACATTTTGAAATTTGACAGTTTAAAATTTGAAGGACAACACTGGAGAGAAGCCATTCAGTTGTACAAAAATAATATTTGTACAAATATTAACAGTAAGTTATACTCATTTTAACAGGATTCTGTCATATACTATAAAAGTAAATAATTGCTATAACCATATAATAGTACATAATATTACGGTATATTATAACAGTTCATGTAATGACATAACATAACATGGGTTTTAAGTGGTTCAGAAGATGCTGGGTCTGTGTTAGAACCACTGCAAATTTAATCAGGAACATTTAATAGCCCAATTTTCCTAGCTTTCTTTTAAACGCTGTAACTGTGTCCATCAACACAGTTACAGCGTCCAAACCATCCAAACATCCAAACCATTCCATATGTCTACAACTCTACCACTGAAGAATTTCTGTCCTAATGCTCCTTTTGGCTTCTTAAACAATTTCTGCCTATGATCCCGAGTTGCTTTGTTTGGTGCTAATTCGAAGAACTTCTCCCAATGTAGTGCCTCCTAATGTGAAGATGTAAACAGCAGCTAAAACTATCATCATTTTGTCATATATTTCTGGAGGGGATGTTGTTTTAGTTGGGCAAAAATAGTGTTTATACTGTTATACAAATATAAAACCGTAAGTTATACTCATTGCAACATGATAGTATCATATATTATAGTAGTAAATAATGTCATTATAATCATATAATATAATAGTAAATAATATCACGGTATATTATAACGCTTCATGTAAAACAATGATGAAAACAGCAAATAAAAACCAATATCATTTTGTCAAATTTTTCTTGGAAGGGGGAATGTCAATTCTAAGTTTCCCCCCCCTCCAGGAGACGCCTAGATTAAACACTGATGTATGTATGTGTGTGTGTGGACAGGTTTCATTACGAAGGAAGAGAGCGTTGAGTTCATCATGTCCATCGCTGGATGGCAACACTGCCCTCGCAGTCGCCTCAGCATCAGCAGCCGACTCACATCTTCTTGTTGAAAAGGAAGACGATGGTAAAGCAGCTTCACTGGATTGTCACTATTTATATTGTTGCTATTACTGTATTGTATTGTAGTAAAACATTTATAAAGCGCTTCTGATACAGAGTGATCCCAGTGTGAGAATTGTGGGAAAATAATGGGAGGGGTTGGACTTCACTATGGGTCTCTAAGAAACCCCAGCCCCCCCGTAATTCTTACCATGGGTGAACCAACCGTTCATGGTACACAAGGCCATGAGAGAAGAAATTGGTTTTGACTTTTGAGAAAAGAAAATTAGGAAGATGGATTACAAGAGCTAGAATTAGAAAGTCAGATAGTGTTACTACAGCTGTTGTTGGTGTCCTAGTTATTACAACCATGGGCTAATTTTTTTTATAAGTTTTCTACTTATCATTTTCATTGCCGAATACGGTGTTGTTTGCGTGATAATACTCATATTATGATACTATTAACAAGAATATTTGATTCAATGAAGAAAAAGCAGAATATGTTGATGATGGTGGTGAAGGAGGAGGAGGTGGAGGAGGAGGAAATGAGGAAGGATGGCGACAATGAGGAAATGGGAAGGAGGGACGGAGGAAGGAAGGGAGGGAGAAACATAACGATACAGAGACAGATATAGAGATAAAGAACACCTGGCAAACAGACATTAAGAGGCACAAACAGAGAAACGGAGACGGGACTCACAGGAAGATGGAAATACTGACCACAAGATGTATGGTGTGAGAGCTACACCATCTATCTTGTGGTCAGTATATCCGTCTTCTGACCGATGGAACGAATGCAGAGTACAGTTGTATTGATTGATTAATTGATTGATTGATTGATTAATTCAATAAATGGCCTTGCACATTCCTTTTCGTGAATTGTGCATCCGCATTAAATGCGGCCTTTTAGGAGCAACGTCAAATGGTGCTTGCCACTTTGGAACATTTGCGCATCATCTTGTAGTTGATGTATTGGGTTAGGAGTGGGTGGGGGTGGGTGGCGGAAGAGATTGTCTCTTCAGGAGAATTGGTTTCTTGCCTGTCGTCTGTCTTCATTTCATCTCAGACCTCTGATCTCGCGATTCGATTATCGAGTCATTTGATCACTTTGGTGATTGATCGATTTTTGTATCAATAGTGATGGCAATTTTTATTGAACCATGGAAAGTTGTTGATTGATGATTTTTGTCGTTGATTGCGACTTGCTTACAAATGTGGCAATTGGACGACAGCAATATAAAAGAAGAACAGTCCAACAATTGAACATTATAAATAAATAAATATATATATATATATATATATTACATATAACATATATGCATGTATATATATATATATATATATTAAACAATGCAACAATGCAGCATCTACATAATTCCAATGGTGAGTCTTCTAAGTGTGTATGTCCGCCTTGAGATGCAGCCTATGCAATATGCAGGTTTTCTATGGCGTTCGTATAACCTCCAACATGGTTATGAATTAATCGAACCACCACCGCTGCCGAGTTGAATGGGTGCAGCGCCATTTAACCAGTTTACCAATTAACCAAAGTGTTGCAAATGGTATGGGACATACATGTACATGTACCCTCCTCGGTCGATAAAGGGTTAAGGTCTCCACGTACGAACCGTGCTTTCTAGCCAGATAGTCATTAAATGATCCAGTCCACCATCGGGGGGGGGGGGGGGGGGGGGCAAACACACACCCCACTCACAGTGACTTGCACTCTCACCAACCCTATATAGCTATAACCGGGACGACGAGGATTGTTTGCATGCTGATAAACTTTATGTTCTTCGCGACTCCAATAATAAATTGTTTATTGTCTAGCGTGTATACAGGGAGCGCCTCTGGCGACGAGTTTCTGCTGAAGCGTCGTCGTCATATTTGGGTGTAGAGTTCATCTGCATGGGCTTGACTCTCTCTGCCATAAACCTCTTTACGGGTGTTGCGATTGGCGCGTTGACACGTCGTTGACTGACACGTACATATTATACCTAAACGGGAAGTAACTATTAGGTGCAATATACTCCAACTCCGCTCGCTAGTAGATTACTTCTAAGAAAGAGAACTCGAGGATGAGACACAAAAGCCTGAGAAGCTTCATCCTAAAGCCTAAATAGGGTAATTCGCGAGCATTGATCCAAACTGTTAGTTACATAACTGAAAATATATTGAACTTTCCGAGTCATAGAAACTTTAATATGAAACCTGAATTATTTATCAGTTTGGTAACATAGCCTGTGACTTTGTCTATTGTAATGTAATGTAATGACGACAATTTCTATGGCGCCATAACACAGCCACTAATGTGCTACTAAAGTTCACGATTAGCTTTATAAGCACTTTACAAAACGGTAGGGCCTGCCAATGTGGTAACAAGGGTTAGCAACAAATTGCCAACAATACGATGACCAATCATTCGAAACAAAAAGACTCTAAACAGGACAATATGACAAAAACAAATTCAATACCATGATTTATATGACAATTAAACAATGGAGACAACGAGACTAAAGGCGACCACAATACGACAACCTTTTCCAACTGATTGTAACAAGGAGTGGCAGTCGTAAATCGAGTCTCCCTCAGTTAACAGGTCGAGGTCTGAGGACAGGTGAGGAGGACGACGACGAGGAGGAGATGATGGAAGGAGGAGGAGGGGAGAAGAAGGAAGGGGGAGGAGATGGAGGAGGAAGGAGGAGGAGGAGGAGAGGAGAAAGAGAAGGAGGAGACGAAGGAGAAGGAGGAGAGAAGATGGAGACGAAGGAGAAGGGAAAAGAAGGAGGAGGAGAGGAGAAGGAGGAGAGAAGAAGGAGAAGGGAAAAGAAGGAGGAGGAGAGAGAAGGAGGAGGGAAGAAGGAGACGAAGGAGAAGGGAAAAGAAGGAGGAGGAGAGGAGAAGGAGGAGAGAAGAAGGAGAAGGGAAAAGGAGGAGGAGAGGAGGAGGAGGAGGAAGAGGAGGAGGAGAGGAGAAGGAAGGGGAGGAGATGGAGGAGTAGGAGGAGGAGGAGGAGAGGAGAAAGAGAAGGAGGAGACGAAGGAGAAGGAGGAGAGATGAAGGAGAAGGGAAAAGAAGGAGGAGGAGG